>PVJI01018604.1:0-33693 GCA_004026765.1 Micronycteris hirsuta | reverse complement strand
CATCTACAAATGAATGGATCAAGAAACTATGGTACATTTACACAATGGAATTCTACGCAGCAGAGAGGAAGAAGGAGCTTATACCCTTTGCAACAGCATGGATGGAACTGGAGAGCATTATGCTAAGTGAAGTAAGCCAGGCGGTGAGGGACAAATACCATATGATCTCACCTTTAACTGGATCATAAACTACAAAAACAGAAAGCAAGCAAAACATAAACAGAGATATTGAAATTAAGAACAGTCTATCAATGGCCGGGGGGGGAGTGGGATGGGGACAATGGGGAGAAGCGTTTTCAGGAATCACTGTATAGGACACATGGAGGGAACTAAGAGGGAGGAGGGAGGTGGGGGGGGCTGGGGGGGTGAGGGGAGGGAGAGGATGCAAATAACTGTAATTGAACAACAATAAAGTAATTTTAAAAAAAAGTGATTAATCACTATTTCATTCTTTCTGCATTCTACTATAAGAAAGGGACTTCCCATTTTTCCTATTTAGCTTATTCATTTATTTATACACTTATTTATAAGTTTGAGTTCGTGGATTCTTTTTTTTTTTAAAGAATATATGCTTCACTACAAGGTTTTTTTTTTTCTTTATTTATTATTTTTAGAGAGGGGGGAGGGAGGGAGAAAGAGAGGGAGAGAAGCAGCAATGTATGGTTGCCTCTTACATGGCCCTCACTGGGGACCTGGCCTGCAACCCAGGCATGTGCCCTGGCTGGGAATCGAACCGGGACCCTTTAGTTCCCAGGCCATGCTCAATCCACTGAGCTACACCAGCCAGGGCAGTTCATGGATTCTTAATTTTTACCTTGGGTTTTATTATTGTCAGTATTTTATTCGGTATTTAAATTGTCCATGATTTGACTAATGAAGGCTCCTTCAAGTGGTCCTCCTGACCTTTTTTCACGCCCTCATTTTTTTAATTGCCTACTGTCTGACATCCTGCGATATTTCAGTCACTTTTTACTTTCCTTACCTCCGCCTTGGAATCCAACTTTCCTCTATGCGTCCATTGTTACTTGTAGTGAGTACAATTTTTTTAGAAACCAAGGTCTACATGTGTAGTATGCTCCTATATGTATTGATTTTACATGCATATAAATCAGAGTAAGTCATACATTCTCATCAGTAATTCTATTTTGAATTTAGTATGACCGGATTATTTTCTACCCGTGCCACAGCATGTTCATTCTACAGTGGAAACCCTGGCTCCTAACATCAATGTATTTATTCGTTCACTCAGAACAGTAGCAGCAACAAGGACTGCTTTCATTTCTATAATGAAAGAACAATATTGGGGCACTGAAACTCAGACCTTTGGGAAGGGAGTGTTGCTAGGCTGTTGCTGATGTCTCTACACTTGGAGAAGGGACCTGCGGAGCTATGACCCAGACCCCAGAGACAGGAGGGCCCCAGAGTAGTTGCTGGCATCTGAGACAGGATGTCATTGGTTCTTTAAATATTGCCAATACTCCTAAGAATTGACACAGAAAAACAGTTCAGCGGCATAATAATTATCGGGGGAAATGAACAGAAACAGAACCTAGAACACACAGGGCAGCAAACAGCTGGAAGCCGGTCTTGTCTTCCTTTGGATCTGCAGTGTCCCCCCAGCTCTCTTCTTGGCCAGTTCACAGGGAACTTGCCAAGCAAATCAAAGTTTTCAGCATCTCTGCCACAGCATCGCTAAGCAGGGTATAGACTCATGAGTTCAAAGCAGAGACTCAATAGCTTACAGCCAGCAAAATAATAATACTCAACAAAAATCACCTCAAAAAGAAAAAAGATGCTATACAAGTGCAATATTAGAACAAATAATGAGAGATTATTTTATACCCATAATTTCTAATCGAGACACAGTTGTCAGAAACTGTAAGATAATGAGTTTATACAGACAGACATTAATAAATTATGAACGTAGTGATCAATACATTAAACTTGAACGTTAAAATTTAAATGACAAACTGAAGAAAAAACCACCCATTTCTCAAAAATTTAATTTTCCTAAATGACAAGTGGCTTCTGTAAATCAGCATGAAAAGGCCGATGATCCCACAGGAAAACATGGGCCAATTATTTAAACTTGCGATTCACAAAAGTGGAAATTCATATTTCTTTTAAGTTATATATAATGCCAACCTCATTTCAAATGGAAGGTCAATAAAATTTGAAAATACACTAACATTTTATCAGATTGTGAAAAGTATGACAACATATTATGTTGATAAGGATATAAAAAAACATTAATTATATATTCCTGGTGGGAGCATAGTTGCAACATTTCTAAAAATAAATGTTCAAGCCATTTGACCAACATTTCTTCTTCCAGGAACTGACCTATAGAGATAATCAAATCTATTCAACATCCCACATTTACAAGTGACTCATCTTTTGAAAAAAAATAAAAATTATTTATGACTATTAAAGAAAAAGTCATTATTGCTAATTTAAAATTATATAAAGAGCAGCACTTTTGTTTTTGAAAAGGAAATATGTTTATTTATGTCCTTATATTTGTAAAGAATATCCTTAAATTATATTCAAAGAAACCTGATGATAATAATTGCCTTGGGGTGGGGCAAGTTATTAGATTGGAGGAGTTGGGGTCAGATATATTTCACTCTATATTTTTCACACTATATTTAAAAAATAAATTTGCCCCAGCTGGTGTAGCAAAGTGGATTGAGTGTGGGCTGTGAACCAAAGGGTTGCTGGTTTGATTCCCAGTCAGGGCACATGCCTGGGTTGTAGGCCAGGTCCCCAGTGCGGGCCACGTGACAGGCAACCACACACTGATGTTTCTCTCCCTCTCTTTCTCCCCCCACTTCTCTTCTGTCTAAAAAAAAACAAATAAATAAAATCTTTTAAAAAATAAATTAATTAATTAAAAAGTATATTTTGCATTGATAATATCCATAGATTGACAATATTTTCACTGTCTTCACAGGTCACTTAATTGATTAGAGTCATTTCCATTAATTTCTTTCATCCACACTTATTCACAGTGAGGAGAATAAATATGAAAAGTAGAATGGCATTATTCTTCAGAAACAAATTTTAATGCCAAACCATTATACTTGCTATAAAACAGTGATTCATGTAATTGTGCTGATTTAAAATAGTATAATACTTCTCCATGGATAGATACTACACATTTATGCTAATATAAATATGTGTTAGACTTCCAATATCTGCATATGTTGTTCATGTATTAGTGCATAACCTGCCATTGACTTTCGTTCCACATTTTTATTTTTATGTGAAAAATTGTTTTGGAGTATTGACATTCAATGTATATGAATGATAATAATAACAATAACTAAAACAAAGTTCCAAGAGATTTGTTGAGCTATTAAAGGAATATAATATTTTTCTAGCCAGTTAGGTTTAGCACAGTTAATATTCAATTCTATAAACCACCCTTTTATTCTCCTAATGACAAATAGAATTGTTATAATTAAGTTCATGATCAAATTTATAGCTGCTTCAACCATCTGTGAATGAGCCACAAACCCAAACAAGCCCCTACTAGGGACTTATCACATTTTGCTTCTCAGTGAGCCTCACATTAACTACTGCTTTCAAACACTGGTACATAACAATAGTAAAGATTGTTATCACTCATTAGTCCTTTTTACATTACAAACAGTGCACTATGCGCTTTATATACAAACAGCCCTGTCCAGTAAATGACCTCAGGATCACTCTCTGGGTTGACCCATGATGAGGTGGTTGGAGAAATAGGTGTTGCTTCCCCAAAAGAAGAAGCTATTCCTGACCTCAGCCTAAGGGAGAAAAGACCCTAGTTCTTCAGACTCTGGGGCTGCCGTCAGCTCTTCTAACCTGGCCTGAAGGGTTCCTTTCCATGACTTTCTTACCATAGCAGTCTGTTTGTCACTGGGTCCCACAACTCAACCCTTGTTATCTTTATTAAAAACAAGGTAGCAACAGAGGAGAGGTTTTCTTCTGCGGAAATCATTCTACAAAACCTCAGACTTCCTGCATGGCCCGTTGTGCCCACGACCAAGCACGCCTCTCCAAAGGATGCTAAGATAATTTGTCCTGTTCTATGAGGCCCTGCACCACGAGCTGGTATTTGCTCAGAACCTCTTCCATGACACATTTTCTCATTTATGAACGTAACAAGACAAACAGGAGATTCCAAAAAGATGTGTTTCTAATATACAAATAATATGTCATACGTTTCTGCCTAACATACCATAGGCACAGGAGACAACATTTCATCAGGTCTTTATTAAAATTAAAAAGTTCTGCTCTGCAAAACACAAATCAAGAGAAGGAGAAGATAAGCCACAGACTGGGAGACTGTATTAGCAAAAAACACATCTGACAGTTAGGCAAAATATACAAAGAATTCTTTAAGCTCAGCAATAAGAAAACAAAGCCAATTTAAAAATGGGCCGAAGACCTTAACAGATACCTCATTAAAGAATATGTACAGGTGGCAAATAAGTACATGAAAATATACTCCACCTAATATGTCATCAGGTAAATTCAAATGAAAACATGTGTGATGTGTGATCACATCCATTAGAATGGCCAGAATTCAACACCCTGACAATACTGAGAGTTTGTGGGGCAGCAGAGCCCTCACACGTGGCTGGTGGGGATGCAAAACGGTGCAGCCACTTTGGGAGGCATCTCGGAGGTTTCTCACAGAACTACACTTTCAGCAATCACACTTTCTGTTATTTACCCAAAGGAGATGAAAACTGAATCCAAACAATATCCTGCACATGGATATTATGTCCACATTATAATTGCCAAAACTTGGAATAAACCAAGATGCCCTTCAGAAGGTGAAGAGTTAAATAAACTGTAGTTGATTCAGACAATGAAATATTGTTCAATGCAAAAAACAAACAAAAAAAAGAGCTATCAAGCCATGGAAAGACATGTAAGGATTTAAATGAATATTACTAAGAGAAAGAAGCCAATCCAAAAAGGCTACATGCTGCATGATTCCAACCACCTAACATTCTGGAAAAGGCAAAACTATGGAAACAGTAACTATGCCAGGGGGTTGGGGAGGAAGAATGTATAAACAGGTAGAGCACGCAGGACTTAGGGGGCAGTGGAAGCACTCTGTGTGATGCTGTAATGAGGGATACATGTCATTATATATTTGTTCAAACCCACAGTTAATAGTATATTCCATTTTTTCTTCAAAGAACAAATATATTTTGTGTAATTAAGTAGAGATTTTTTAAACAAAATAATCGCATGTGGCAAAAATAAATTATTTTCATCTCATGTCTGAAGCTCCCAAAATGATTGATTATATTGAATTTCAGCAAATGTGAATGGCATGATTGAAACTAGAGACATTGGCTTAATATTTTACCTCTAACATTTTTCCGATAAAGCAAAATGCAGAAAAAACCTGACTTTTTACTATAGGTTATAAGATATAAAACACAGAACACATATGACCCTATTTGATGTCATGTCATTTCTCGGTATGCAGGTGCCTGATGTCCTTCATGCATACCTGTTCATACAAGACAATTGACTCCACAGAAGAAGCGTAGACGTGTGTCTCCCGGAGCTGAGCAAGCCTGTCGAGGACAGGACTTTGTGGGCATCACTCATTCATAGGGTTGTCAGGGGTCAAAGGTGAACAGTTGGGTGCTGAAAAGTTCCCGTAGTTAAATTTGATTTCAAAAACAATGACGATTATATGAATATATAAATCAAATGGTATAATCCAGATGTTTTAAACTCTATATTTAAATGTTACCTTGAAACAGCCAATATCTTTTTGTTTTCTTTTAGTTATCACCAGGGAAAAAAAATAAGTCTTTCAGGGCAGGAACCTTTTTTTATTAAAAGTAACCATCTTACTTCAATCCGAGCTCAGAAGCAAACCAAATAAAGCACAGAGTGAAACAAACAGCTGCAATTCCTACTCATCAGATATCCATTTTCTGTAGGAATTCAAATTATTTCAGGAAAATAAAAAATGCTTTTCATAGTAATTGTGATTAACTTGCAACACTATTATTTAGAACTAGATTAAGATATGGCTGTACTATTTTTATTTAACTTAAAGTCAATTTAAAAATGAGAATATCTTCACTATGTAATATGAACGGGTGAATGATGGCAGGTTTTATTTTATTAAAGTACTAAATAAAGTCACACCGTTGATATTGACACACAGCTCATACACAGACAAATGATCAAGGACACACTTTGCTGTTTTTCCATTAAAATAAGAGTATGGAAAAGGAAAATGTGGCAACAGCTAATGTACAACTCAATTACAATTTTTATTCAATTGTCAATGTTTATTTCACTTTTTGAAGTTCATCTGAAATTTAAGTTTGATTGACATGTTACTGATGGGTATTTTTAGCAGGTGACAGTGATTCACAGGAGCGAATAACATACAGTAGCTGATATAAGTGAAAGCAATTATGGGAGACAGACCGATCACCGCATAAATTACCACAGAGTGTGAAGTGCTGCAGTAGAAAGAGATGAATGACTTACTTTCATTGTTTTGGTTTTCTTGTACCTTAATGTGAAGTCCAGTGGTTTTCAAACTTGAACATGCAGCAGAACAAGCTGGGGTGTTATAGCTGAAGTTTCTGTGGATCCCCTTCACAGTGTTCGATCTTGTAGATCTAGGGTGAGGTGGGAGATTTTGCATTTTGTAGGGTAAGTGGAGGCAGTCTGGCTTCCTCACCCAGGAGTCTGGGTAACAAAGGGAAGCAGTGTTCCCATAGCCTTGGAGGGGCCTGATAAGTAGTGTTCTCATGGCCTTGAGACTGGGTCCAATAAACTGTTCCCATAACATGAACAGTGGGCTCGCCTACACAGAATTATGTTATGTTATGTAATTTTCTGGCATTTTGCCAGCTTTGTTCCCCTCTAGCACTGAAAGCAGCAGGGGTTTCCCACTGGAGACACGCTGGGGAGCAAGGGCCACGACGCATGCCACACACACACATGCAGGGAGACACGCAGCTTGCAGCATGCATTGCTCGCCCACCCGTGAGAAAAGGCATGCCAGACATTTCCGTCTGCACAAGTACTGTGAACCTGCCAGGCCTTCAACGGTTGCAACACACATTCATTACATGTTTCTAGGTAATGTTATTGGTTCTAGTCTGGGACCAGATTTTGTGAATAGTTTTTGAGCCTTCAATATAACTCACAGTATATAATATAATATGTGCTATATAATACAGCCACACCCAACTTGTCTACCTAATAGCTTTAAAATTATTTTTCCTTTTTTTACTTCTCTTTCTATTCTTTTTTTAAAAAAGGACTGATATAGGTATATAGGAAGATTACATTTTAACACCAGTTAGGATGATGTATGGAAAGTTATTCTAATTTCTCTGCCTTCCTTCTAAATCTGCTTTTGAATCTAACATATTTTAATCAGTTTCTCCATTAAAAAAATCAATTTAGGAAAATGGATAATTTTCTTAACAAAAGTTGATATAAATGAAATTGGAAACAAAAGCAAATTAAATTATGCTCATATAAATATTTTAACACTTTCTCCTAAATCTCTTTGCCAATTTTTAAGATAATTCTTGAGAGTTCTACAAACAATAAGCTAGAGAGATGTAACACAGGTAATAGAATCTCAGGCAAAGTTTTTACAAATAGATTTCTGCTTTAAAATTTTAATTCATTATGTATTAAAATATTTTGTCCTGCAGATGTACTCAGGCTGGCTTCTTGATTGCAAGTAACAGAAATCATCTGTGGCTAATTTAAATGAAAAGAAACATCTGGCCAGGCTACTTGAGCATTTTCTGAGTCTAAAATGTACAGACAAGATTGGAGCTTCTGACCAGTGAGTGGGTTGTAGACAGAGCTGCCGCCTTTGCCACAAACACTCACCCTGGGCTCTGACCTTGACAGCTCCACAAAGGTTTTGCTTCACCTTGAAGAATCCACTTGCTAGTGTGGGGATCCAGCTGGCCAAGCCCTGTCGCACGTGAACATGGTGGACGCCGGAGAGTGGAAGGAGCATCTGACCTCTTTTGGGCTACTGGTGAGGGAAGGAGGGTTCTACCAGTTGTGTTTGCCTCCTTTCAGGCTGTAAATTCTTTGGATGCCTTGTAGCCAAAATAACACATTTCCATTATAACAGGGGCAATAGAAAAAATCATTCCTGCTATGTCTTCCCCCCAATGTGTTCATATCTATTACTCACATTTCCCTTACTAACATAGCAATCACAGCTTATTAAATTCATAATAAAATAACTTTACATAGAATATCATCATTTGAAGCCCTGGCTGGTGTATCTCAGTGGATTGAGCGCGGGCTGGGAACCAGAGGGTCCCAGTTCGATTCCCAGTCAGGGCACATGCCTGGGTTGCAGGCCAGGTGCCCAGTGAGGACCATGTGAGAGGCAACCATACATTGCTGTTTCTGTCCCTCTCTGTCTCCCTCCCTTTCCCTCTCTCTAAAAATAAATAAAATCTTTAAAAAAAAAAAAAGAATATCATCATTTGATTTCATACTGTCAGTGACAGGAATTCAGAAGAGGTATTATTGCTACTTTTTGAAGAATTAGAATATTAGACCTCAAAGAAGCTATGTAACTTCTTAATAAACATATGTAAAATTTTGAACAGAAAATTTCTTCCTACCACATTAGTAAAATGTTTGATTTAAAATAAAAATAAGTACATGCTTATTTCCTGCAGTAATGGTGCTATATCTATTAGTATAGTTTGGCCTGCAAGTTAAAGAAAACTCAGCTAGTACTGGCCTACACAATGGAGATATTTATTATACCACAGGACAACAAGTCTGAAATTGGGGCTGCTCCAGGTTGGTGAGATAATACACCAGTTCAATGGTGTCAGATCCTTTTTTAACCTTAAACCCTCCTCATGGCCGCACTTCACACCTAGCACTCACATGCAACTCCACCCAGAGAAAGGGAGTCACTGGACTCGGCTTATAAACCTCTTTATTTAAGGAACTTTCCCTTCAGCTCCTTATCACTCTTCTCCTTAATGACCTAACACCAACAGGCTAGGGAATGTCTGAGCCAATCACTTTGTTGGAAGATATTGAAATACATTTCCTTCTTTCAAAAAAAATTCTTGTAGACGTGTTGATGATTAGGATAGCTACATTTTCTTATCGTGGCCTCTGTATTGCAGTAATTGGGAAATTGTTCAAGCCAGTAGATGACGACAGCACTCATAGCCACACATCAGAAAATGCCATTGGGGTCGGCTGTACGGGATCTGTGTGCGGGCTTGACATGGCATGACAGTCGTCTAATAATGACTGTTATTACGCATTGTGATAATAACAGTGACTGTTTAACACATTGTGCATTTTAAACATGCTATCAATCCTTTTGGATTTGTTTTGTTTTTAGTAGTGTGCACTCCCCTGTCTGACATTTAAATTTATGATTGAGAATGGTGGCAGTTTTTTGATATTGATAGTAACTCACCATTGAAAAGAAATGTTCCTAATGCCTTTTTTTTTTTCCAAATGTCTGGATTGAATTAATTGAGCAAGACATTGCAATAGTAAAAAAATTGTTTTTAAAACTGTCCACTTGCAACTTCTTATGTGTGAGAATCAATTTTGGAGGTGGGAGGTATTGAGGAGGAATGGGATGGAAAGTGTGTCTTTATTTTGAAATATCAGAAGACATGTTTTCTTTTATAAAAATATGCAGAGGCATGGAATTGTAAGCTTTAATTAGTTAGAAAATACGCCTTGTGAAATCCAACATGCTAGGCTATCTCAAAAATATAAGAAGAGAAAGGTTAGCAAAATTTTCCACTTCAGTTACCACAGGAAAAAACCCTAATAAATGGAGTAAAATTATTTTAATATTAAACTGCATTTTTTCTATCATGGGTACAAAATTTTATTCCAAAATTTACTTATTAACGGAAAGTCATTATATTGGTAAATGTAACACTTGTAACCACTTCAATATTTAAGCCAGGTTGTTTTTAGGCTATTATATTCATCTATTAAAGTTATCTATTTTATAGTGTATTAAACATGTTTGTTTAAGCTGAAAAGTGATCACATGGGCCCTGTTTTCATTTGCTGTACATTATTTTTACCGACTACTCAGAGAATTCTAAGACCTTTGGGCTTATCTTTCCATTTCGTAAATTTGAAAAAAGCAACTCAAGCAAAAAGTGTCCTTAGTAGATTCATGTTCAAACATAATTTGAAGCCTTATTTTTCCACATTTTTCCTTGTGTTAATGGTGGTAAAGAGCCCACCAAAAATAAAGAGGCAGATGCTTCAGTTTGATAGATGCAAAATTATCTATTTATTCATCCAATAAGCAGTTATTGAGTGTACTCTATGTGCCAGGAAATAGACCCCATAGTTCTGGCTGTTGTCACATGGCTTTCATAGCTAAAGAACTAAGCAACAAAGTTTGAACAGAGACTGTGGCACTCGGTCTGACCAACTCAGCTCCACATTGACTTGTGTGTATTCACTGGCTTGAGATAGGCTGCACCCTCTTCTGCAATGATAGATAATTAATATGTCACAGTTCATGGGTCCCAATAGAATGCACTGGCTGTATTAGCTTAATCTTGAGATCGTGCATGTATATTTGGGGCCCTCAGGCCTCACCCAGCAACTTAGTTTCTCAGAAACGAGAACTAGGTGGTTCAATCACTTCTGTTCAGTAAAAAGCCAGGGAGAGGAGAGTTACAAATGGAACTTGAAGCAGGGGTATACATCCAATGAGTCAAACTATGGTGTTAGCACATATTTTTAATAGTTTTATAATTTTCCTAATTTATCAATTACTGTGAGAAGTTAAAATATGCCATATGATTATAGATGTGTCAGTTTCTTCATTGTAATCCTGTCATTTTTTTGCTGCATACAAATTTCAAAATACTTATATTCATGTTATATTTTTATTTTCAATGTACTTTTTGCTTTAATGCCCATTTTTCTGATATTCATACCCACTAGCTTTCATACACTTTACCTTTTTATATGTGTCCTACCCCATTAGTGCCAATTTCCTTTGCCCTTAAATTGTAGTCATGTGTTCTATAAACAGAATATTGAAACGAGTTTTATTTCTAATCAACCTGAAAATGCATTAACTTTCACATTTCTGATATGTTTGAGTACAGTGTCATTTTGCACTTCCTTCATCTTTTTGTCTTCGTTTTTCTTCTTAACAGGGTTCACTCAAATTGGTTAAATAGTAATTATTCTTTATTATTATTTCTTAATTATTCTTTTTATTATTATTATTCTGTTACAGATATTTTTCTCTACTATTTTAATGAGTATATGCAAACTTTGTAAGTCCTCAATTAATCAGTATCTCTACTTTACCCTCACGAAACTAAGAAGTTTATTACATTCTAATGCCGAATACTCTTGTGAAAACCATGACAGTGACTGTCGTAACTCCATCTTGTACCCTGCATTCCATGTTGTTAAACAAACAAATCGCCCAGACCTCACTGACTTGCCCAAAAGGAAGTTATTTACTGAGAAAGAGCTCTTCAAGAACTAGGCAAAATATCTGTGTTTTTCAAAGACTGTACAAAAATGTTTCTCACTCTGTAATGGAAAGAGATATTCATGAAAAAACATGATTTGTAAATTACTCTCCAATGATAATCTTTTGAAAACAACTAATGTAACCTGAATGTTTTTAAAGTGTTTTTCTTTTATTTCTTTTTAATTTGTATTTATTTTATTTTTTTCCTTTTTATTGAATTTATGGGGTGACGTTGGTTAACAAAATTATACAGGTTTCAATTGTGTCACCCCAATGTTTGCCACCCCAGTTTCCAGCCCTATACCCTCCTCCACCTGCCTCCACACCCTGCCCCCAGCAATCGTCACACTGTTGTCTGTGTCCATGAGTGTTTTCTCCTTTTTTTCTTTTTTGTTCAATCCTTCCATTCCTCCCACTCAGCTTACCTCACCCCACTCCCCCAACCCTGACAGCTCAGCTGTGAGCCTGTTCTTTCTATGAGTCTGTCTCTATTTTGCTTTCTCTCTCTCTCTCTCTCTCTCTCTCTCTCTTTAAAAGCCCCTGCACCTAATCCCTGAATGCGGCACTTTTCTGGTTGCTGTCAGAATCCATGTTCCTAAATGCAGTTCAAAACCATAAAAAAATACTTCTTGCAGTTTTGCCTTTTTCTCTTAGACTACACTCTCACCCTCTCTCTATCACATACTTTCCATTTAGTAATTTAGTTTTACCTCGATCTTATTTATTCTAAATAATACTTAATTTCACCAAGTAGCCATTATTATTACATGTATATAAGTTGTAAATTAAATTTTTATCCTCATAGAAGTAATTGTATTATCAATTTTGAATAGTAAACTCTTGTTTGCATTTGCCCAGTCATTTGCCAATATGTTTATTCCCTACTTCTGGAATCTTATTTCTTCCAGGATAAATCCCCTTCTTTCTTAAATACATCCTTTAATGGTTCTTTAAATAACAGTTGTATTTACTTCTCTGAAAATATGTTTATTTTGACTTTAGTTTGAATAATTATTTAAATAAATAGAGTTCTGCATTGAGAATTAGTTTTCTCTGAGTTTTAAAGATATTATTGTAGCATCTTCTATTTTTTCCCATTGCACAGTCTGCAGTCAGTTTAGTTTTATTATATTTGAGAACAATGCTTAAGAAACTTTGTTTTTATGCTTCTAGAATTGCAGGACCTAGACTGGATATGGCTTTATCATTATTCATGGAGTTTGTGAATCTGAAAAATCCTCATTAATAATCCCTTTGAATATTTTCTCTCTCTCTCTCATTTTCTCTGTTATATCTTTCTACGGTTCTTTATTATTTGATGTTAAACCTTCTCACCCTATTCTTTACGTTCTTAGTCTTTTTTTGATGTCCTCCATATCTTTAACTTTCCATGTGGACTTTGGTAAACATCCTTTTATAATTAATTCCCAGTTCATCAATTCTCTCAGCAGCTGCCTTAGTTCTGCTGCTTAACTCTTCGTACCACAGAATTTTCATTTCAATACTGCAAGTTTTGCCCTGGCTGGTGTAGCTCAGTGGATTGAGCGCGGGCTGGGAACCAAAGGGTCCCGGTTTGATCCCCAGTCAGGGCACATGCCTAGGTTGCAGACCAGGTCCTCAGTGAGGGCCATGTGAGAGGCAACCATATATTGCTGTTTCTCTCCTCTCTGTCTCCCTCCCTTCCCCTCTCTCTAAAAATAAATAAAAATTTTTAAAAAATCTTAAAAAAAATAATGCAAGTTTTTACTAGAGTATCTATTGTTATTTATATTTTGTTATTTTTAGTATTGTTATTTTGCAAAACCACACATCTGCCTTCATAATGCATTGTTATTTTTTCATGTTCTTATTATTCTTATTTTATATTCAATATCAGAGAGAATTCTATAATCTGAAGCTTCTTGACATATTATCTTATGTTTGTGGTGTCTATTAGTCCTCAGACATTGAAGATTCCTTGGTTATATCTTATGTAATTTCAGCTAGGGTACATAGTCATATCTATAGCAGGGAATTAATTAATTGAAATCCTGTAGGGCTTGGGTTTAGGGAGTGTTGCTCCAAAAAAGTCTAAACATCATTTCCATACATTGGAACAAAGGAAGAACATCTTGATCATCTCATTTTTCTAGGTGGTGTAACTCTTTGGTGATCAAAACTTTGTGTATTTTCTCACTTCCAGCTTCCATGATTTGAAGCACATGTTCGTATACCTAAACTCTACCATGAATTAGCTTTTTTTTTAAGATTTTTTTTAATTTATTTTATTTTTAGAGAGAGGGAAAGGGAGGGAGAAAGAGAGGGAGAGAAACAGCAATGTATGGTTGCCTCTCACATGGCCCTCACGGGGACCTGGCCCGCAACCCAGGCATGTGTCCTGACTGGGAATCGAACCGGGACCGCTTGGTTCCCAGCCCGTGCTCAATCCACTGAGCTACACCAGCCAGGGCTCTACCATGAATTAGTTTTAAAACACAAGCCACTAGTACAAAACTCACCATCTCCCAGGGGTGGCCACTGTACTAGTTTAACTACTTGCCACATGTCTCTCCAGGTTTGAATTCTCTTTTTAATTGCACTTAGAAAGCATACGTATAAATCTAAACGCATCCTTTTCAGAGTCTGTTCCATACTTACCAGTTTTACAGGTAGAAAGTTTCTAGTTATTTTAGTGTGCCCACTTGCCACACAAACATTGGTAATATAAATTGTACTATGTCATTGTGGGAAGTTAAGGCAAATGTTCTGCTACTCCTAACTGCTGGAAAGTTATCTTCTGAATTTCCATGAACCCAAACTAATTTCCTGGATAATACCCCAGTTTTTATTTCATCTTCTTATGTAATACAGATAATAGATTTTGCCAACTGTATTTATATTCATCTGAAAACATACTTATACTCAGTCTTTAAAAATCTTACTATGATTTTAGAAACAGTAAGCAGTAATGAGATCAGATATCATGAAGAGTTTATATTTTTCAAAATATAAATGCAAGAGCTCATTTAGCAATGTGCCTCAAAATGCAATAATAAATCATTCAAACCAACTAATATTGTCAGGAAATAAATTTTAAATGTGCACTTCGTGATATGTTCTTTTCTTTTTTCCCTCAAATCTTACAAAATATTCACAGTTTTGGCAATCTTTAATAAACTAAAACTTATCAGGGCATGTCTTAAAAGAATATTTTGACTTGAAAGGAAAACTGTGATAATAAGTGCAATGCCTTTTACAGAGTTGAAGAGCAAGAATTAAAATGATTTTGAAAGCAAGTTATGAGAACAACAATTTGAATTCTGAAAGGTCCAAACTAAAGAGAATTTCTGCTCTAGATAAGAGGGAATAGATTAGTCATAAAACTATTTTCTCAAGAGCCTTGTTGCTATTGTCTATGTTTTTAAGAAAACGCAAATGCCAGCACCTTTTAATAGCATTACTTCCTCTAATTGTACTTAAGTGCACTTACTTTACCTGAATTATTATAGTTCATTTTACATTGAAAAAGAGTCCCATTCAGAAGTAAGCCTTTAAAATATTTGCAACATTATTATATAATTAAAAAATAAAATATTTTTAAAGTAAACAATTTTTTCTCAGTAATTTAAAGTTTCTCTCTCAACTTATGTTAACTGAGATATCTATCTTTGTCCCAGTACAGATAAAAAACTTAAACGAAATTAAAACAAATCATAAGCCCATCAACTTTGGCTTAGGATCCTCTTAAAATCTGAAAATTCAGAAGGTAATTATCTCAGCTAACTCTAAGACATAATTTTTTATTAAGAACAGGTTGTTTCTTTACTGATGCCATCCATGTACTCTTCATTATAGCAAAGCAGAGCTACTGTCATTTGTAAAACACTTTATTATACGTGATTGCATTTGATACTTGCAACTACATGTGGGTGGGAGAGTTATTGTATGGACAGAACTTCTTGGTCTTAGCTCAACTAACTTTTTGATGAAGCTTTCCCTGACCTTCTAAGATTTACAGATTCCTTCCTCTGTACTGCCATGGTGTGTCAAAAATATTCTGCCATCTTAACTACATATCAAAAAATGGCAAAATATGCTAAAATATATGCTAAAGTATTTAACAAAACAACGACAACAACAAAACTTCCTACTGTCCTTCCCAGACTGTTTTCACTGGGCCTGTGTATACTTCCCTAGCTGCTATGAGTAGAATTGCCTTGGCCTAATGGAAGGAAGCAGCCTTCCACAGAGGCTACGTCCCTGCTTATTGATCAACTGATGCTGAGGTGCAAACCCTTGTCTCTAGGGAACCTGCATCAGCTACAAGTCTTGTTCCAGAGCTCCCCTGGGGTCAGGCAGAAGCTGGTTTCCTCGCTTATCTCTCTTCCCCTGCCTGATCCTGCTTTTCTCACTTTTTTTTCTCCTGTGTCCTTCTTTCTGTTTGTTTGTTTTGGTTCCTTATTTTCTATGCTTTCCTAAAATATCCTTGGTTATGCATTAATATTTAAGAGGGAACCTTTAACATACTATTTGTGTCTTTGTGTATATTTGAATATATTTTATTCACAAGGGAGTTGACTTTCTTCTGGACCTTAGAATACATCTATCTCGTTATCTCTGGCCACCATTGCTCCAGTAAGTCTCTAATATACTGCCTGCACATTTAAGCTTTGGTGCTAGCGTTCTGGAAAGTAAGCTTTAGTATATGGATTTCCATTTAAATTTCCTTATTTTCAACCCATGGCCTCAATCCTGCCTTCAACCTTGCCAACACCTCTAGCATTTTTCAAAAAATGAACCTCTTTTACCCAAAGTAATAGATGAGTAGTAAATAAATTGATCTTAGTAGGAGTGGGGACCAGAGCCATTAACTGATCCTAAAAGAAGATTTCAATAACTCTCCTACTTTTCACATCCCGTTTCAGCCTCATCTTCTGCGATATCATTTACTTCAACACCCTAATAGATTAAAGGAGCCTTGGGATGAGTTGTTTGCTTTCTTACTACATATACCTCTGCTAACACAGAATTATTGTTTCATCTACCATACAATAGTTACTTCATTTATTTCAGCAGGCACGTATTAACCAACTATTATCAGCCGGGTACTTTTTGAGCTATAAAATACAGTATGGGACACAACCAAAATTACCATCATCATGAAGCCTGTATTTTAGGAAGAATATAAAGGTAAGCACATAAATTAGTTACAGGATAGTGTTTCAGAGTGTGTTATAGAGAAAATTAAAGCAGGAAATGTGGATAGCAGGAGAAGGCTGGAACAACCAAATAGCAATTTTTAATAGTGTTATCAGAGAAAACCTCATTGAAACAGTGTAATTGAGAAAACTGTGACAAATGTGAGGAAGGGGATCACCTACTTAAGGATGGGAAGTGTGACCAGCAGTAGAAAGGCCATGAGGTATAACTGTGCTTGATATCTTTGAGAAACAGCAAGAAGACTAGGGGCGGAAGTGGAGTGAGAGGGTCAGTAGTAGGGAAGGGAGTCAGAGAGATAATGGGGACAGAGGACACCAATTATGTAGGACCTTTTGTCTATTGAAAGGACTGTGAATCTTATTTTAAGTAAAATAGGGAAAAATTGGACAATATTGAGCAACAGTGGGACATGATTAGACTTACTTTTTGAAAAGCGTCTTCCTCACTGCCATGTTGAGAATAGGCTGTGGTTGGAAAGGGTAAAGAGATCTGTTAGAATGGTTTAGTAATTTAGGACAAAGATGATGGAGTCTTGTCAAAGAGGTTGGGGCTTGCAGCTGTGACTAGAAGAGATGAGGGAGGCTTGGCATTAGTGAGAGGAAGATACGTAACTGTATTCTCTATGAACTTGAGCAGATCCAACCGAATTTCCTGACAGATTAGATATGGGATGAAAAGAAAATAGAAAAGTGAAGAGTTAAACTTAAGGAGATTACATATATATAAATATAAATAAATATGTATACACACACACACATATATTTTTTTTCTGCTTGACCAGAAACACATATATCCAGCCAGCCAATTCCAAACAACAAGCAAACTCTAAGTTCTGTGCTTATTACCTTGTTCCTTGAACTGCCTTCATAAGGTCAGGTATGCAACTCACCAAATCAGCTTCAGCTGAGTACTTCTTCCTTGTTTCCTGTCTCTTTCTATAAAACATTGCAGTCCTTACTCCTTAGTTTGTAGTTCTGTGATTTTCTTCTTGAAATTAAAGTCTGCTTGCTTCATGAAGAGTTAAATAAAATTTGTTTGTTTAGAAAAACAATTACCTAATTGTGTTCTTTAAACATTATATATGTCATATATATATTATATAACTGTTAAAGAACATAATTTATATATAATATAATGTATAATATAATATATAATATAATATATAATATGTATATTATATTGCATACATTATAATGTATATTATAATATATAACATGCATTGTGTGTATGCATGTGTATGTGCATATACATGTGTATATGTATATATGCATGTATGTATATATCTATACATATGTATACTATGTATATACATATGCATGTATATATTATGTATTGTATTATATATGTATGATATAATATGCATACTATGTTATATGATATATAACATAGTGTATATATACACATACATATGACATATATGGCATTGACAGAGATATGAATCTGGAGAGATCTGGTCTGAAGGCACAAATTTGGGAGTAGTCAGGAGGACATCAATGATATCTGAATGTGAGAATATATGATATTACTAGATAACATTTTATATTTGTTTTTTTTTTAATCAAGGACTTAGCCCTGGGTCAAACCTACTTTAAGGGATTAAGGAAAGATGAAACCAGCAAATGAAACAGCTAAAGCCAGTGAGGTGGGAGGAAAACCAAGAGAGTAGAGAGTGTGTCGTCTTTCAAGACAAGCGATGACAATGTGCCAAGGAAGAGGAAGTGATCAACTGTGCCAAACGCTGTTGGTAAGAAAATCTGGGAACTAAGAGTGATGCATTGAATCGGGAACCTAGACATGATTGCTGATCTTCACAAGAGCACTTTTGGTGGAGTGGTGGGATTGAAATTCTAACTGGATTACATACAAGGAAAAAAGGAGAAGAGACATTGGATACAGCGCTTACAGAAAGCTTTCTGTGGCATTTAACTTCAAAAATCGACAAATAAATAGAGCTATATTCATTGGTGCAGTAGCACGTAGAGGTTGTTGTGTAATAATAGGAAGTGATGACAACTTATTTGGGTGCTGAAGGGAATGACCCCAGAGTTATGAATAATGAGGGGCAAAACATCAGGTGGGGAGCTTGGATCTGAGTCATGGTCCTTGAATAGGCCAGAAGGGATTGGATATAGTGCAAACATAAATTATTTTAGATAGGAACATAAAATATTAATGTGTCATTTTGGTGGAAAAGTAGAATATTAGTCCCAAGAAAATACTCCCATTAGTCTTCTTGGGCCAAGAGCTCAGACAATAGATGAACGATAGTTGCTTGGGACTGTACAGGGCACATCAACCCGTGTCACAGGGAGTAGTGAAAAGATAGCTCCCAAAATGAACAATGCAGTGTTGTTACCAAAATTTTTGACAAAGAAAAGCAATATTATACATGAAGAAATCCAAATAGCAAGATAAAAAAGTGTTTACACATTTTATCATTGATCAAGGTAAAACTTTAATTTTCATTTTAAACACTTCATTTATGCCTTTATTCTTTCAACAAAAAATTACTGCAATAGTACACAAAAGTTTACAAATATTCCCATTTTGAAATTAGTGTCTGTAATTTCTCAGTTTTAGATTTTGAATTTTTTGAAAGCAGCTATTTTGCTAGCACAGTGTCCAGTAGTTAGAAATTGCTCAACAAACATCTGATAAAGGACAAAAACAATGCTAACTTACGATAACACAGTACATATTTTACAACATATTGAAGTTTAGCCTGTTCATTCATGTAGTGGGAGATTTTTCTTAGGGCATATACTTGGATATCCTTCTATATTTTTGAGTTGTACATGCCGGTAGTGAATTGGTTCATACTGATTTTTGTAAGAGTTTCTGCAATGGTCTAACTTGAGATCTAGTTGTGGTGATTACATCTCTCTTTCAAAAAGTTTTATGGTGCATGTATTTGCTATTTAATCTACCTTTTAACTGACTTTTCTCTGTTGTACGTAATTAGAGCATTGTTTAGTAAAATTAATTTCTAGTACATCAATATGAAGTGCATTATACATGTGTGGAATATATATTAAATAATATATAAAAATAAAAGATATTAAATAGAAGTACATATTTTAGTAAAGGAGCACATGAATGTGTAATTTTATTGTGCTATAATAGTGTTTATTTTTAGTAAAATAAGAAGGATGATCTCTAAGATATGTGGCAACCATATATTTTACATTAAAATGCTTATAGTAGTTGCTTACAAAACAGAAAAACAAGCTTGCATTTTTTCCTTAATGGCTTTTAATGAGAATTTCCAATTTTTTAAGAACTATATACTTATGATAAAAGTCTTCACATGTTCTAGAATGTGTTTACTATTTTAGTAAAGAAAATAATGAATAAAGCAATAAAACACAAATATATTCACAAATGAATTATTTATGTACTCTATCAGTATAAAAATAAAGACTGAAAAAGTATAAAAACATACTGCCAATACAAAAAGAAAATACTGAACTAATAAAGAAACAAGAAAGTGATGAAACTGACATTTTTTTCAACTTTGAAAGAAAAAAGGATGACTTTTTGTTTATTTGGGCAATTGATTTTCATTATAGATTCTGGATTAGTCTGCCCTTTTTTTAATTTTTAAGTCATTGAAAAGAATTTATAATCCACTAGCTATTTTTATGAGAATTGAAGTTCATTTTCATCAAGGAAAGATTTTAAGAGTGTTTTGTTGCTGTTAAGGCTTGTCTTTTTACCTTGCATAAAAGAAAACAATCATATATTTTATGGCATTTCTAACAATTATACTTACCATTATGTTATATGACAGCAGCATTATCTAGCAAGTCAATGTACCTCTTTCAAGCCCCCATTCAATGCACTATTCCAAGCAGGCTTTTGAAATGTGTGCTGACATTGACACTGACACTTTCCATTATCAGCAAATGGGTTATTATAATTCAAAATGACATAATCAATTGGAAGAGAAACTCTTTCCCAGAGAGAATGTTACCCTTTTTGAGTAGAATGTGTTTTTGCATATCTTTAAAGTTTAAGTGTGTTCTGATGGTTTATATTCAGGTTTGATTAACCTCAATTTTTGAGATTCTATCAAAGGTTATGTTTTCTAGAAACAGATTCTGTAGTGCAGAATAGCATACAAGACATTTATTATGGAGTGACCTCAGTACCAACCCTTGTAAAAGGAAGAAGAAAGAAGAAGGAATGGGCAGAAGGGCAACTGCAGGTATGCGGGTCTGGCGACATCCTGGATTGAACTCACAGTGGAACTTGATGCTAAATGACCCATGAGAGTTGTCCCCAAAAGCTGGGATTTTTATACCCTGCCTCCATGAGACATTGGCCATAGACATTCTGGAAAGGGCACAGTTTCTCAAAATGCAGCAAAAGCTGAAGGCTGTCATTCTTGACAGCTGGTCACTGAGTCCTTTTATGAAGCAGAATGGGGGCAAAACATTGCCATGTCTGTCACAGATCCCAAATATTCTTAGTTGGCAATGAACTTAAATCATGTAGAATCCACTGTCTAAAGATGACATATTTGCCATGATAACAATCTTGGGGATACACTATAGAGAATTAAATATTAAGACCTTAACTGAAGAAATAGAGATAAATATATTGTAATTAAGATAGTCAATTGTTCTTAGTATGCACATTCTAAGTTGCAAGTGCTTGAAAATTTCTTCTATCACCACTATAGTCTGATTTAACAAATTATGGGAGGAGTTATTGTGTTTTAATGGATCAGAATGATAAATGATTTTACCAAAATCACAGCATAAGCTCCCATCTTCACCAAACATAAGGATGAACGCATAATTTTATTTGCTACTTGTTGCTTTTTAGTCCAGAGTAGTCTTGACCATGCACTTGGAAAGTAATCTTATTCCCTTTCACCAAGATGCAGCATAAGGTAGGTTCTTACACTACACTTGCCCACATGGAAGCAAATTATGTTTGGACACTGAGTTCTGGTTACTTCAGTCTCGTCTTCACTTCCATAGGTGCCCAGTGCCCTTCCTCCTGTGGCCAGAGACACTTTATGGTGGTGGCGTATTTCTCCTTCCTTCACTCATGGTTCTTCCCACAGTCAAATGATTTTTCTCTTCAGTGTATTTCACCCTTCCCACCCAAAATACTACTGTTACCTTTCTGCCCACTTTACCTCCTCCCTTTTTACTTTTTTCATTCATGGTTTCTAACGAATGCCTGTGACTCATACATGTGACATGTGCCATATGCAACATAAAAAGCAAGTCATATGATATGAGACACATCTTATTGTCCCATTCCTTTAAAAAGTATTAATTTGGGGGTGGGGGTAATATGAAATGAAACATCTTTCCCTTTGGAGATCTTAACTATCTCTGTTACCATCAAAATTTATAAATTGGCTTATCCAAGAGATTTTATTGTCTATAAAACTCTTCATGAGACCACTAAAATTTGCAAAGCTAGAACTGAAAGACAAATGACAAATTATCAGTCTATGAGGCTCTCTGGAAGACACTGGCAAGATACCAAGAAGCTTTTTTCACAATTCCAGAGTGTTCCACCTGAGACCTAGTAATGAGAATGAACTTCTTCTTGATGTACTGCTCAATTCAGTTAAATTAGTACTAAAAATAGATTTTTATTTCAAAACCTTTCATTAACTTTAAATGTATGTATGTATTTAACTTCAGTTATATAAGAAATATATGTATAACTATTAGAAATCAGTGAATAGACTATGGGACTAACTAAAAACATAATTTCTTAGATACCAGAGGGTGCTGCTTTTAAAATATGGACATACATTTTTTGATAATCACCTACTGCATGGCAAGTCCCCCTCCCATTCTGTCTGGTTAGGTTTGTAATAACTTTGACCAAGAGTATATGGTAGAAGCTACTCTGTGACATTTTCAAGGCTAAGTCAAAAACTCATGTGTCTTCAGCTTTTTTTTTTTTTTTTGGTTGAACACTTGCTCTTGCATACAGGGACATGGCATGAGAAGTTCAGCTATCCTCAGGCCATCCTAGTTTAGGGAAGCCCAACCATGTGGAGCAGACTCAGGGAGGAGCTCAGGTCAGCAGACTTATCTGAGCCAGAGCTTGGAGTCACCTTGGCCCAGGTACTAACATGCAAGTAAAGAGCCTCTGGATTATTTCAGTTCCTGCTCCCTTGAGTCACCCCCAGAAGCTGAGATTTTCAAGCTGAGGTTCCAGACTTTGTGAAGCTGAGGAATGCCATCCCCATGGTGTTGTACATGTCCGGACTCTTGACCCACAGGATTGCTGGGTATAGTGAAAGTGTAGTTTTATTCCACTACATTTTGAGGTAGTTGTTATAAAACAGTAGTTTCCTGTAACACTCAGGCACTACAACTGTATGAACAATATTATCTCAATAGAAAAAAAAAGTGAAGCTCATGATAAAGTCTTCACTTCAGAAATTTCCAGCCCAATTACAAGATGTCCACAGAGTCAGACCCATGGTAAATGCCAGTAATTTTGTATGCAAATCAATGCCCAAACTTATTAGCTATTTTTACTTTTGAATTTTTCTGTACCAAGTTTAACTTGAAGCAAGAAACTTTCTAGTCTTTAAATTACTTTTGTCTATTAAATATGGATCAAATTATATTCATATTTATATAATAAAATTAGAAAAAATAAACTATTTGTTAGCAAGGATTTAACCAAAATTGCTTGATAATTCTATTCAAAAGCACTGTGGTGTGTTTCCAGAAGGATAATATAGCGACTTGAAAAACTGATTTTGGATAAGTTGCATAGATGTTTAATAGTCTTTCTATTGAATGAAAATGAACACTTAGTAAAACCATTTTCCTAGCAAGATATTCAATAGCTTCTCCTATTTCTCTGCATAAGAACATTTTTTACCTTGCATTAAAAAAATCCTTCATGACTTAGCATTTTCCTTTTTAGGCTTTCTCTCAGACTTAGAGTTTACTGGCTGATCAGCAAAACGTCCACAAGTATTTATCTGAGAGGGAAGAGACAAAAAAAAAGACTATAAAATTACTACATGCATTCAAGCCCTTAGTGATTTGAAACTTTTATTAAAAGTTTGCTGAGAGTTTCAAGTATTTATAAGCCTGAAGTAACATTAAACTACTGATATGTTCCCTGTTCAACTCTCAAGTGGCCTTAGCTTAGGCCTTTATTATTAGTGTGTTTCATAAAATGCCACGGTTTATGTATAATATTATTTACAGAACCATGTGCTATCAGAGCTGGAATTAAAGTGGGTGATTAAGTTCAAATTCACCAATTTAATACTAGAATTGAATTGCTTCACTGTGTCACTGCCTCAACTATCTTTTAAAAAATGTTGCTTCTATCCTTTTTACTGCACCAGGTCTGGGAAAGTCACAACCAGACACATCTGCCAAGTGCAGCTTGATTCTTTGTCAGGAGAGTCTGCCTGGGAGAGTTTACAGAGTTATAAGCAACACGACCAGAATATTGATACTTCATTTTCCCTAAATTTTTGAGATTGGTATCAGCAAAAATTGTAAGATATCAAACAGAAATAAACATCGACATCCATGCTGAAAGGGGTCATTTAATAGTGTTAGCACACGAAGCTTTACTATCAGATTATGGTTATTGTGTGTATGTGTGTGTGTGTGTGTGTGTGTGTAGTGAAGAGCTTCTGCTCTAGTCTAACATCATGGAAATTTCTTTGTCTTAGTCTTATCAAAAATAGATCTCCATCAAGCACAAGGCCAGTCTTTACTAGTCCCCTTTATTTCCTTTCTTAAATCTCTATGCTAGTAAAACTTTTAAGGAGAAGTTTGGCATCAAAATCGCCAGCAGCACTGAAGGTAAAACGTTATATAGTATCATGAAGAGAGAATTAAAAAAATGAATCTGATGGGACATATCAGGAATCTAAGACATAAAGCAAACATGCATTCCCCTTTTCATATTTTATTGATGTTTTGGACCTAAGAGCCTCATTACACTATATGGGAGTTCTTCATGGATTAGAGTATTAGGGGCCAATTCTCCAGAGACAGAGCCAAGCTTTGTTACAACATCTGAAAATATTCATATATTTTATCAGCTGCAACAACTTGAATAGCTCAGTGCCCCCCCAAAAATGACATGTTGTTCCCTAGAATTTGTCATGAATAAAGGAAATGAGAAGAAAAATATTATCACATCAAACATAAAAATGGAAATAATATAAAATGCAGGTATGTTGGATACCAGAAAATCAGTAAGTAGTAATTTGTGTTGTACTGTTAAGCTGTTGTACTTTCTATTAAATGCATAAGGATTTTAAGAAGATAAATAGAACTTGTTTTTCCTTCATTCTAATAAATATTACATTTTTCAATGGCTGAATTTCCGTTCTTGAAGCTCTGAAGGTGAAAGCACAGGATTTCTTTATTCCACATCTGACACAGTGATGTTTGAACTCTGGCAATAATAACTCAACAAGTAAAAGTTGACAATACATCTAATGCTTTCATATTAGCTAATCTCAGCACAAGTCAATGTTTTAAAAAAGAATATCATAAAATATTCTTTTCAAATGAAGAGCATACAACCCTCTTATTTGTAGATTCTCAAAACACAAAGTTTTTTTCTACATTTTGTGTTCAATCAATGTACATTTTTGACAGTATCATTGTCTATACACATGTATATAATATATTGCTATGTAGAGAGAGAGATATAGTCTGTGCTATGAATGAATTTTACAATTTTGATCTCAAATTATGTGCATGATAGAAACAGCCTGTATCTGATGTTTAAAAAGAGTATATAATGCTAGACCATGGGGATTTAACAGTAAATAAAACAAATAGGATTCTTTCTCACAGGAGTCTATAATTTAGTAAGGAGAGGAAAACTTCCAGTAAGTAAAACTTTAAATATTTAAAAATTTTAACAGGTAAACAGAAAATCAGCTATTTCTCATTATAATAAGTTCTGTAAAAAGTGATACTCTGATCTTTAAAGCAACTAAGTGAAAAGGAACTACCTTAGATAGAATTCCCTATAAATGTAAGGTCTGAGCTGTCACCTAAAAAGTGAGCAGGATCACCGATTCAAAGATGCTTAGTAAAAAGATGTGAGCTTCAGGAAGAGATGGGAGCAAGGGCAAAGATCCTGAGGTGGCTGAAGTGGGCTAAGTGAGAAATAGGAAAGGAGAAGAAAAACAAAACTGTGGTTGGAAGACTAGTCGGTCATATTTTTAGTACCTTCTGAGAAGTAATTTCTAGCAAGAAGGCTTAAAGGTTCTTGATCTGTCATAGCTTGCGATTAAACGGGTATAAAACCGTATTTTATAATCACAGATTAGTGAGATGTGTGAGATCTGGGCATGAAGAGTGGGTGGGTGAATGTGTTTATCTAGTTCGCAACACTGTGGTGAGCAACACAGCACAGAGAGATATGAGCCCATTTCTTGAGAGTACCTTTCTTTGAAACAGCTCTATGAATTACAGATTTTTTAATTAATTAATTTTTTAAGTACTTTATTGTTCTTCAATTACAGTTGTCTGCATTTTCTCCCCTCCCCCTACCCCCTACCCTGCCATTCAAACGAATTACAGATTTAAACCAACTAGCAAGTTAATCGGGCCTCTTCATTAGTCATTCATTTATTTATTCAGTCAATTATTCCACAAACATTTATTGCACACCTGCTTATTTGACTGACCCCCTTTCTGCTCTTTTGTTTTTAAATTTTTATTGATTGATCTGAGAGAGAGAGGAAGGAGAGAGAGAGAGGCAGAAAGAGAGAGAGAGAGAAAGAGAGAGACATTGATTTGTTGTTCCTCTTATTCTTGCATTCATTGTTTGATTCTTTGTATGTGCCCTGACCAAAGATCAAACCCACAGCCTTGGTGTATTGGGACGGAGCTCTAACCAACTGAGCCATCTTGCCAGGGCCCTCTTTCTGCCCTTTCATAGAGAGACATACAAAGAGCCCACCCCTAGGAAAGTTGAAGAGGCATTGTGTTTGGGGAAAAAAGAGTTGGATTGTTTGACTGAAGACCAGATTGTAATCACAAAGCCTTGCTCACAATATGGCCATTCTCCATACTTGATAAATGACAGAACTGAGACCTGTCTCTTTCTTTCTTTCTTTTCCTCTTTCATAGTTATTATATTCTTGCTTTCTTATTTGCTTTTTTCTATTTTACTTTTATTTCTATTTGATTTTTACCAGTTATTTCATCATTTTTCTCTTGTAACTCTCTTCCCTTATATAAGTTGTCCTTTCATTAATCTCTTTTTAGGATCCATAAGGGATGATAATGTTTCCTATGGGGATTTCAATTGACAGAATTATCAAAACACTGAAATGTCAAGATGTTAAAAGGAACACCCACCTACGGGGCAAAGGCACAGAGAAAAACAGTGGGCAGGAGCTAAGGTCTTCAATGAAAAATCTGTGGGATCAGAATATAGATTGGTGATGGGGACTTTTGTCAGATGTGAAAGGATCCAAGATTTTGGAAAAAGACATGACTCAGAAGTGACTACGGGAGGATAAGGAGATCATCTATTCCATTTCCTTTCCCTGTGTTACTTGAGAGGCACACAGATATGGAAGTTTCCTCAAGAAAAAGCCAGCCGTAAGCTGGGGCCACAAGTGGCTAGAAAAACAACAGAAGAAAACAAGACACCAGAAACATGCATCCTTGTTGAGGCAAAGAAGTGGCAAGAAGGAATATTTGGCTGCTATTGAAATAGACCAAATTATTCAAAGTATGTGATATCCAAAGCTAAGGAAAGGATAACATAAAGGCTAGGCTAGGCATTTGGGAGGTATGAACAGCAGCATTATTGCAGAAATATATGAATAATTCAAAATAAAATAAAGACAAGACAAGGGAGAACTTCAGACAGTTGGTATTATTTAAGGGGTTAAGGAGCTGTTGCCACTCAAGTATAAGGCCAAAAAGGAAAAAGCCCGAGTTTTGGAAATTTGCGGAGAACTCAGGATATTTGCACTATGGCTTACATGGACACATGGTACTTTCTTAGAGACCATGGAGGAAACGTTCAGCTGTTCACAAAAACTCATTCTCTTCTTCTTCCATGTAATGAAGAGCTGGGTTCAAGGCTGCCCAGTTAGCCTACACTTTCTAGCTCCCCAGGCAGTTAGGTGGGGTCACGTGCCTGAGATCAAAACAATGGGTATTTAAATAATTATTAAAAATTTTAATATCTTAATATATTTCTAGAGTTTCTTTATGGAAATGCAAACAATTATGAATCCATTTTTCTTTTATCACCCTTTACACAAATGTAACATTCTGCACCACTGCCTGCATCCTTTCTTCATTAACATATAACTAATAGATATTCCACATAATCGCATAAAGCATAGTTATTGTTTGACCTTTTGTACTATATTTTGCCTAAATACTCAGTTTTAATGGGTATCTTGGTTCATTCATTAATTCAACAAATTATTAAATGCCTACTATGATCTAGGATTATCTCAAACCTTTGTCAGTGAACAAAACAGATAAAAATTAAAACCTTTATGGAATTTATATTTTATATGGGAGGAACAGATGACGTGGGAATAGTTTTCCAATCAAAGGGAAGGACCTTGTCCCAGCACATGCCTGGCATGTTGGAAAAACAACAAGGAGGGCATGCAGGGCATGGAGCAGGGGGAAGCCCACTTCCCCAACCCCCTCTCCCCACATCCGCAGGCCCCAGTGGAAGTCGATGTGCCTGGAGCACAGTCAGTAAAGGGAAAATGGTGAAGATGAACAAAAAGATAAGGGAGCAAGCACTGGCAACCTTTGGATATATTCTCTGAGTGGAATGTAGACCCACTGCAGCTACAAGCAGTGAATTGATTTGACTTGCATTTTTTAATCACTGACAATATTGCAATAAATAAAGTTGTGCCTATTCCTTTATGTATCTACAAGTATATTTCTGGGGTAATCCCCAGATTCAGGATTAAAGAAAAAAAGGTATATGATTTTGTGAATTTGACAGATATTACCAAAAATGCCTGCCAATGAAGGTTGAATTATTCCATACTCCAACCAGTAATATGTAAATATCTGTATGTGTTTTATATTTATTTCAGTTTTCATTTTTCTGTTGTTTCTCTATGTGTATTGTTATCATATTTTTACCATGAAACAGTTTGCTTCTTCTATTTTCCATTTGCTATAGTTGTTGGGATTAGAACAAAGTCATATGAAGATAGAAAAGTTCCATAAATAAAAGGGGAAGCTTAATATTTGAGAGGAATATGAGTTAATAATATGAGGTCCTTAATAGTTAGGGTAGGACATTGGTGCTGAAACTTCCATTTTAATGAAAGAAAGAGATATATATATAGATGCAGATAAGATTGTTGGTAACTAGAATTGGGCTTCTCAATGTATTCTATTTTTCTTAGGAAAAGGTGGGCTAGATTATCTATTGAAAATAGGAAAGGAACTGTGAATGAAAGAAAAGCCAGTGCAGAAGATAAACTACTTCTTGCAGGGCATTAGAAGGAACATTGCCTACTGAAACCTAATTCAGTTGACATCTCTGTTCAGCACTGATAAAGAGTTCATCGCGATTGTGCAGCGTCGCCAGTTGGCTCAGGTGTGTGGTTTCCTCCAGCAGGCTCAGAAGGTTGCGTACAAAGAAAACACAAGCAGTATGATTTATCCAAAGCTATAAGCTTGTAGGGCAGGTGGAATAAAAAGACATTAGGTCTAGATTGTTTAGAAATTCTTCAGGGAAAGCTGAAACTATTGGGCTATAAAATCTATGCAAGAAAGAAAGAAAATGCACTGTAAAAACTTTAGAGAAAAACTTAATTCCCTCTTTGCATTTAGCACTGCCCTTCATGACCTGTACCACACTATGTATCACCACACACAGCCTCTGACATATATTAGATAAAAGACATTTTGACTGGTATCCTAAATTAATAAAACTCCCAGAATGTAACCAAAAGGAATTCATTTTCTGCTCACAGGCTCTTTAACTCGTCCTGTGAAGAGGAGTCTGTCTCTTGCAACCAGATGACACTCAACATTGCTGATCACACAGTTAAAAAAAAAACCTTTCATTTTTAAGTTATTAACAGTCTCAGTTCAGCAACTAATTAACACTCTGAACATAATTTAATTTTTTCCACGCTAAGATGTGGTTGGATGTATGCGAAGAGACTGTTGATTTTCTTTTTCCGCGCAGTTTCCGCCTTCACTACTAGATGCCGTTTTCCCATTCCTAGTGAAGGCCGAGAGAGGCAGCAGCTGTAAGGGCAGCAGAGGTTCTTCATATTGTAATTTCATATGTAATTTGTGATCTCTGAGCTTAATCAAAACTTAAATCTCACTCTCTGCCACGGGGCTTGGATGTGTTCTTTTTTTTTTTTGGTTTTTTTTTTAAGATTTTATTTATTTATTTTTAGAGAGAGGGGAAGGGAGGGAGAAAGAGAGGGAGAGAAACAGCAATGTATGGTTGCCTCTCACGTGGCCCTCACTGGGGACCTGGCCTGCAACCCAGGCATGTGCCCTGACTGGGAATCGAGCCGGGACCCTCTGGTTCCCAGCCCGCGCTCAGTCCACTGAGCTACACCAGCCAGGGCTTGGATGTGTTTTTGATGGTTATTTGTGATTGCCCTTGCGACCAATCAGCGACATAATTGAATGGGCCCATGGGAGCTGCAGAGGATAATCTTGAAAGCTCTTGAATGGCATGTGTTTGGTCTTTCTTAGAGGGCTTACAGGCTTATGGAGAAGAGCTTGTGGAGGGCATGGGGCGACTGTTTTGGGCGCATGAGGTGGGAGATCAACAGGCTAAAGAGGTCCACTGCACTTCCAGCAACTTTAGTGCTGCAAAGAAGTCTTTCTGCTCCATGGTCAGAACACAGATAAGGTGAGAGCCAGCTAGCACTTGAAGCCACGCACACAACTAATGCCAAGGGTCAATGATAAACCACAGTAAGCCAAAAGCCTTGAACTAAAAATCACTCAAAATCAATGTGTTAGCACCATCTGGAGGCCTAATCTTGTACAATCTCACACACAAACAGATGTTATGACAATCAGTGAGTGCCATCCTCTTGCCAAGCACCCTCTTGGAACAGGAGGATGACTCCACGGGTGTGAGTCACAGAGTCTCTTACTGTGCATTTTCCACCACACGTCCTGGGAGTGGAAGGCTGTGCAGAGTCTGAAAGTGGATGAGGGGCTTGATGCTCAGAGGGGTCTTTATTCAGGCCAGAGTCACTCCACCTGCAGTCCAGCTGGGCCCAGACGGACCTGCGTACTGGAAGGGAACTCAGAAAATGTTGAGGAAGACATCCCAAAGTGTTGAGTCCTTGTATTAGATTTCTGGGGCTGCTATAACAAAATACCACAAGCTGGAAGGCCACAAACAACAGAAATTTATTTTCTCATAGTTCTCTACAAACTGGAAGCCTGAAGTCAAAGTGTCAGGAAGGCCATGCTCCCTCTGAAGGTTCAAGCTGAGAGTCCACCCTTGCCTCTCTAGCTTACAGTGGTCGCCAGCAACCCGTGGTGGTCCGTGGCTGGGAGATGGCCTTCTCTTTTCTCTCTCTGTGTCTAAATTTCCCAGTAGGATGCCAGTCATATTAGATTTAGGTGCCACTTTAATCTAGTATGACCTCAATTTACCTTGATTATGTTGGCAAAGAACCTACAAATAAGAGCACATTTGAGGCTCTAGGAAGACATACATTTTGGTGGACACTACTCAGTCAAGTACAACATACCTCTCTATAGCACAGAGCAAAGGATCTAAGGATAGTGCTCATGTGTGAGACAATGAGTAATGAGTTACATGAAGAAATTTGAAGTTATTTTCTGTATAAAATGAACCTTATGTGATCTGTCTCATGCTTATTTTGAAATTTCACATCTGTTTTACTTTGTTGTTACATTCGAAACTACATATTATAAGCATATATGTCCAGCCAATAATGGACTTGCAATCATATTGAGAGAAATAAGGTTTTATTCAATAATTAGGAAGTAAATAGATAAGGTATATTTAATAATATAGTCAAGAAGTATATAAAATGTTGCAATAAATACATGAAAATGAATGAGATGAGCGTGGATGGCGGTGGCACAACAGTAAATATATAATGAACCACTGGACTGTACATTGTGAAAGGATGACTTTTATAATATATAAATTTTACCTTCATAAAGCTTTTTTTTTAAAGGATGTAAGAATCATCAGTCAGAGATGAGGTTAATTGAAGCCCACCTTTAGGAGTATTTATTAAATACTCTTTAAGATGTCTTTGAGTAATTGAAAAGTGTAAATAGAAAATTATAAATTAGCTTTTTAAAAATTTATATCCTAAGTTAGACGTTTGTGCTATTTTGTAACATTCCTCTTTTTAAACATAAGGTTCATACTTAAGTGGCTGAATGATTAAGAAACTTAACTGTTCTTTGATTTTATACAAATACTGACATAAAATTATATCAATTAAATAAAATAACTTTACTTTCATCTTCTGTGTATACAATCATAGGCTGGAGGAGGAACATGAGTCTTCAAAATATCAAAGATAACACATTTCTTCGCATACACAGACATAGACTGAACCCATGCTTTGCTCCCTCCAAGAACTCATTGCTACCTAGTGAAGAAACGATACAGGTAGGGTAGAGAGGGCACTCTTATTAGGTTGTAATCTTATTTAACATCTCTATTAATCTTCTAGTGGGGACAGAGATGCAAGCTAATGAAACTTAAATTACAATAAATTGTCAAGTGTTTTAACACCAATTAGTACAGAAATGACAAAAAGGGACCTTCAGTGATGAAAGGAAAACCACAAAATGAGATTCAACTTGGAGAGCATAACATGGCTGGCAAGTAGCCCTTGGAAATAAAAACAAAATTGTATAAAGCAGTCATTTAGAATCAAAGGACAGAGAGGTGCCCCCGACCCCATCCCCGAAATGCTAAAGGAGTTCATCACCACCAGGCCAGCATTACATGAAATCTTAAAGGATCTTCTTTAAGAAGAAAGATAAATAAAAGGTAAAAAAATATGAACAGTAAAATGGCAATAAATATGTGTCAAAAATTGAATCTAAAAAACAACATAAACAGGAAGAACAGAAGTAGATTCATGGATACAGAGAACATTTGGATGGTTGCAAGACAGGAGGGGTGGTTGGGGGAATGGGTGGAAAAGTGAAGGGATTAAGAAGTACACACTGGGGGGCGAAAGATGGCGGCGGAGAAGGAAGAAGCGTAATCGCTTTCCTCCGGCCCACTGGCAGGATATCTGGCTGATTTTCTGAGGAGCAGAGCGATCACCCAGCTGTATTCAGGTTTGGGGGAAGATTGGAAACCAGGACTGGGCATAAAACTGAAAGATCAGCCGGTAGGGAGACTGCTTCGGAGGGAAGGGGTCCCTCGGGCCTCACGGGGAGCCGGGAGGTCTGCGGATCCAGTTGCAGCAGCTCCCCGGTTTGCTCCAGGTTCCGTGGGAGGGAGCTGGATTGGGGTGTGTGAGTTGCCAAAGCAGACGCGCGCGTCTGTTGGAAGAGCCTTGGTCTCCAGCAGTTCAGAGGTCGGTGGGTACCTGGGGACTGATCTGCAGAGGCTGGGGATCCCAGCGGGAGGAATTGGAGTCTGAATTTAAAGGCGAACCCAACCCCAGAGCTCCTGGATTGGGTGCGCACCCGATGGAGCTAATCGGGGGCGGCTGGCATAAGTGCCCGACCGGGCACCCAGGCCTGCGGCTTGCAAGCCCCGATTCCAGAGACAAAAGCGATCAGCGAATGCAGGGGCGCGGAGCTCACACCTGGAGGGCCTGAGACACAACCCAGACCTGCGGTGCTGAGTCCCTCCGTGGGGGAGAAACAGAGGAGCTACATTGAAACCCACTGACGGGAGACACAGACCTCATAAACTCTGACTCAGGGTGGAAGTCAGGCAGCCCAGAGGAGGTGCTGCAAACTCCCGGCAACTAGGCT
>PVJI01018603.1:0-32965 GCA_004026765.1 Micronycteris hirsuta | reverse complement strand
ATAGCCTCTACAGGGAGAATTCGAACACTGCCAGCATAAACAGTCACCCTACTGGCCACTCCCGCTCTGGTCTCTGTGCCACTCTGTCTTAGCCAACACTGGCAGCCATGTTCTTCATGATTCCTGATAAACACAAGGACACTCTCTCCAGGCACTTTTACAACGCTAACAGTCACTTTAGATGTCTCTTAGGTCATTCTTCTTCTAGCGGCCTCCTTTACCTTGCTTAATATTTGACCCAAATCTTTCTACATTTCCCCCTACCACTTTGCCTCGAATATTTAAAGATTTATTTATTTTTAAAGTAAGGTTCATTTAAAAAAAAAAGAAAAGATTTTATATATTTATTTTAGAGAGAGGAGGGAGGAAGAAAGATAAGGAGAGAAACATCAATGTGTGGTTGCCTCTCATGTGCCCCATGTTGGGAAGTTGGCCTGCAACCCAGGCATGTGCCCTGACTGGGAATCGAACCAGTGACCCTTTGGTTCACAGGCTGGTATTCAATCCACTGAGCCACACCAGCCAGGGCTTATTTTTAGAGAGAGGGGAAGGGAGGGAGAAAGAGGGAAAGACATCGATTGGTTGGTTGCCTTATGTACTTCCCCAGCTGGAGCCCTGGCCCGCAACTGAGGCATGTGCCTTGGCTGGGAATTGAACCAGTGACCTTTCAGTTCACAGGCCAGGGTTCAAATATTCTTATTTAACTACTTTAGTTAGGAGAGTTTGTGTATTTTGATTACGACAGTTGACCTTGTATAAATAATCAGTGGGTTACACTATGACTTCCTACAATTGGATTCAATGGAGTCAAATCCATCTATAGACATCTCTTAGGACTGAAAGTTATTTTTCTTTTCATGAATTAGAAACACAGATACCTAGGCCAAAAGAACGTCAGTGAGATATAAACTTAGAAATCTTTCTTTTTAGGGTTTTTGTAACTAATTTTTGAAAAATTGATTTTAGAGAGAAGAAGGGAGAGAGAGGAGAGAAACATCAACTTGTTGTCCCACTTGTTTATGCACTCATTGGTTGCTTCTTGTATGCGCCCTGACTGAGGGTCAGACCTGTAACCTTGGTGTGTTAGGACAACACTCTAACCAAATGAGCTGCCCGGCCAGGGCCCTTAGGGTTCTTAAAGGCAATTATACAAGTTAATGCAGTAAGTCCCCAAGGTCATAATTTTATATATCCCACATATATCCATGATGGAATAGCTACATTAAAAACAAAAACAAACAAACAAAAAATCCAAAACCCTCTGTAGAAAGAAAGATACTATACTCAAATTCTCAGGAAAATATATGTCCTATCACAGTAGTTAAAAAAAAACAAACAACAGACCTAAGTGGCCTTTGCTCGCTCAAGGATGGGAAGTGAATTTGGGATCTAGTCTATGAGTCTGGGAAAATATGGCTGAGCTTGCTTCGCTGTACACTGACCATTACAGAAACAGGAGCATACCTACTACCTGGAGCTTAGTCATTTCCTCCCCTACACATAAGTCACAATGATACCACTTGCATCTTCTAGAACAAATCTTCTAAAACCAAACCATAAAACCAACTGTCCAGCTTCTATCACTACTGGAGAAGACGAAATTCACCACGTTAGACCTCTTCCAGCACCTCTAATTTTCACTTTCACTGATGTATAAACAATAAGACATAATGAAAATGTCATAGTAAAAAGAAAAAAAAGTTAAGGCCCTGTTCCAGTCTTTGGAATTCTTTCTTGAGGTGGCTGCAGAGGAAGCACCTCGGCTGGTTAGTGGTGACCAAGGAAAAACTTGAATCAGGAAGTAGGGATGGAAAAAAGTCTAGTATGAGATATTCAGCCCATCTTCCTTAAGGTCACACAAAATTATTCCCTATATAGTCTTCTAAGGATTAAAATAATCTATATGACAAGTTTAAAAAATAACACTTATTACAAATTGTGAACTAGCTGTCTAATACACATACCTATACCCAAGACATAGTTCCAGCCACTGGTTTAAAAAGAAAATTGTTATTCTCAGTTTCATATTTTTTGGTGTTCCTATTAAAGGTTACATATGAGAAAAGACTTAAAAGAACTCCCTGCAGTTCAGAAGGCTCAAGTCTGGATCCCTTAAAAATGAGCTCATTTCTTGGAGACCAATATATAACAGGTAGGAGGGGCTTTGAAGACTATGAATACTGGGAAACCTCTTGAAAAAGAAGAAAGATATGCAACATGAAGAAACTTGATATAGCAATAGGGATGCATTATGTTTAAATGATACTTTTCTGAGATGTTGCCCTGATTTATTTAAGTCTTAGTACTAGGTAAATTTGAAACTAAATATGCTAAACCTACTTAATATAACCTAACACAGAACAATTTCTTCTCTTCTGCTTGGGTTAAGACTGCCAGACATTGTTATTGGCCACTTTTGTTCTGAAACAGGCCTCTATATCGGAGGGTAAATTAAGTTTAAAGCACTATTTTTTAAAAAAGATTTTATTTATTTATTTCTTCTTAGAGAGAGGGGAAGGTAGAGAGAAAGATAGGGAGAGAAACATCGATGTGCATGAGGTATGTTGACTGATTACCTCACACACCCCCAACTGGGGACCTGGCCAAATCAGAAACCAAACCAGCAATCTTTCGGTTTGCAGGCCAGCTCTCAATCCGCTAAGCCATACCAACCAGGGCTAAAGTACTATTTCTTAATACAAATGCTTTCTCAGGCTGTCCTTTATTTTTATGATCAGACTAAAATGTGTTTTTAATACTAAATTTAAGTCCTAAGTGATGATACAAATGTGAGTATTTTCATAACAAGGACTTAACCTTTTCCTAGGAATTGAAACACTGTGCAGGAAAAACACATGCATGAACATATTAATTTCCCTCTGGTTAAGCCAGAAATTATCCCAAATTCTTGTACTTTCTCAGAGTCCAGAAACTTAGTGCCCTAGCCAGATCAGTAGCTGTCATGCAATATAACCAATTCTTACCTTTACATCAGCAATGAGAGCATCCTCATCTTCTATCCCTGTAGGGACACATTTCTTGTGCAGTGGGAGAGACTCCAACTTATCTACAAGGCAGCGAAGGCCTTCGAGCTCGAACTGGGTCAGATGCACCTGCCTGTCCTTTCGGGGACTACACTGGGGATCCCACACTTGGCCATTGTGGGAGCCCCGGCTAGAGTCAGAAGATGAGTCTCCGGACAAGCTTTTCTTCAGACTTGGAAGACTTCGGCAGGTTTTGCCCAGACCATCATAATCCAGGTTGACCCCATTGGCTACAGGGCTAGTGAGGACTGAACGCCTACTGCTCAAGCGCCGGGGTTCTCGATCTGCTGCCTCCTCCTCCCCATTTCCGGATTCCAAACCATTTAACTCCAAATCTGACGGAATGAAGCAAAGAATGCAGTAAGGACATGCCACTTGGTCACGTGCTCAATGAGAGAAACAAGCAGAATGTGAAGGGTCTTCAGATTATAAATGATGAAGTTGTAACGTTTTTAAAATGGTCTCTTATTCCAACGTTCACATGTCCACTGTTGAAAGTCATGGCTACAGGTAAAACAGGATCCTGAGCTGGTAAGACAACTAAGATAATGATCACATGGATTTTCAAAAGACTGGGAAGGGCCCTGTTTTGTGTACTAGAAATAAGTTACTTATGAAAACGGCTGTAAATTAGTTTCAAGTTCAACTCAAATTTGGGGTTATGATATCATTATCTTAGAAAAAGTAGACAGTATGAAGCACATATACTTAAAAAGCAGTTTTGAAATTAAGACTTGAGCTACCACATGGTCCAGCAATCCATCTTCTGGATACCTACCTGAAAAATTTGAAAACACTTATTCATAAAGTTATATGCAACCCTATGTTCATTGTAGCATTACTCATGGTAGCCGTGGTATGGAACAGCCTAAGTGGCCTTTGATGAATGATTAGATAAAGATATGGGATAGACAACAGAGTACCACTCAGCAGTGAGGAAGGATAAAATACTGCCATTTGCAACAACAATACTGCCATTTGCAACACAAGACTACCAAGATAACTGAAGTAAGTCAGACAGAAAAGGACAAGAACCGAATGATTTCACTCATATGTGGGATACTAAACTGAAAGCAACAAACAAACAAAACAAACAAATAAGCTCAGACAGACAAGAGTATGGTGGTTACCAGAGGGGAAGAGGGATGAGAGAAGGATGAAGAGGGTAAAGGCAGTCAAATACATGACCATGGAAGGGAACCAGACTTTGGGTGGTGAGCACACCACGCAATATTTAGATGATGTATTATAAAACTGTACACTTGAAACTGAGATAATGTCATTAACCAATGTCATCCAATAAATTTAATTTAAAAAGTAAAAAAAAGTTTTGGTCATAATATTAAACTCTGGAACTGAAATCCTAGCAACGGAGCCAACAAACAAAACAAAATGAAAATGAAAGTTTTAATGAGAGAAGAGTTTCATAATGTTCACTGATCTTTATTATGAAAGCAATACAGGTTTACTGTTAATAATTAAGGAATACGGGTAGGTACCAAAGAAGTGTTAAGAAATAAGGCATACTTCATCCCCCTAACTTGAAAGTGTGATGTACTGAATATGTTCTTTCCATCCTTTTCTATGCGTATGTATGCGATTATGATTAGATGTATTTTTAAACAAAATTGGGATCATGCTGTATATACAATTCTGTATCCCGCTTTCACATATTGGGTGAACATTTTAAATTTTCAAATGAGGATTAGAAATGATGCTAAAGCAAAAAGCATCTTGTAACCACATGTAACCACAGGACGTAACAGTGTTCTTCTCCACTTTAAGGCATGGAACTACCTAACTGAAACCATCCTGACAGTCAATGAAATACTTCTCGACAGAAGTTGGAGAAACAGAAGTTAAAAATACAGGTTTTTAGCCCTGGCTGGTGTAGCTTAGTGGATTGAGCATGGGCTGGGAACCAAAGGGTCGCCAGTTTGATTTCCAGTCAGGGCACATGCCTGGGCTGCAGGCCAGGTCCCCAGTGAAGGCCATCTGGGGGGTAACCATGCATTGATGTTTCTCTCCCTGTCTCCCTCCTTTCCCCTCTCTCTAAAAATAAATAAAAAAAATAAAAAAAAAAATACAGGTTTATAGAGCCTTACCAACCTGACTCAAAGTGCAACATTCCCACTTATTAACATAAAACGGACAAGTTTGTCTTTTTTTTTTAATTTCTTCAACCATAATGCCCCCATTTGTAAAATGAAAATAATACCTATTTGGCAGGTATGTAACTTAATGTATGTAAACTGTTTATTATAGTGTCTAGAATGCAATAAGAGTTATTATGATGATATATTCCTAGTTTTTTTTTTTTTTTAAAGATTTTATTTCTTTATTTTTAGAGAGAGGAGAAGGGAGGGAGACAGAGAGGGAGAGAAACAGCTATGTATGGTTGCCTCTCATATGGCCCTCACAGGGGACCTGGCCCGCAACCCAGGCATGTGCCCTGACTGGGAATCGAACCGGGATCGTCTGGTTCCCAGCCCGCGCTCAATCCACTGAGCTACACCAGCCAGGGCATATTCCTAGTTTTTATTGGTCAAAGACCATTCTTTATACAATGAAATATACTAGACAACTGATTACTCTTTTGAGGAGTGAAGTACTAACTTACTCAGACAAAATCAAATCCAGATGATTTTTTTTTTTTTTTAAAGATTTTATTTATTTATTTTTAGACAGAGGAGAAGAGAAGGAGAAAGAGAGGGAGAAACAGCAATGTATGGTTGCCTCCTACATGGCCCTCACTGGGGAGGTGGCCCACAACCCAGGCATGTGCCCTGACCGGGAATCGAACTGGGACTCTCTGGTTCCCAGCCCGCGCTCAATCCACTGAGCTATACCAGCCAGGGCCAGATGATTTTATTTAGCTTAATAATTCACATCTGGGTAGATCAGCTGTTAACCAGTGTTCAACTCCAATGAATAAACTTGGCACTTCCAGGTAGATTAAGTAAAAAAATAAAACTACTGAGCAATAGTCTACTGAATATTCTTGGCCTCACCCGCAGCCCCGCAGGGCATCCCGAAAGCTCCTGCAGGCAGAACACTCACCCATGCTGAGGGACTCTTTCTGAAACTCCTTGGTGAGGTGCGAGCGGTTGGTTATGCAGTACACGTAGCGCTCCAACACATACCAGCACATCTCATAGTAGAATGGATAGCGGAACTTATTTGGAACCTACAGGAACAAAATAATGAGAAAAGCAAGCTGATAATTTTCAAAGAAAGGGAGTAAGACAATTGAATCATTGCAATAATTAACCTAGGAAAAATTCTTCATAGTCAACCTATAAACTAGGTTGGCATTAGGAGCAAAAATTTAAGAGGATCTAACAACCCAGGAAATGCCAGCCGTGAACAACACTTCCACAGCTATCCCTAGATGCACCGATTGTTAGCATTCCCCACATCTGCTACTCTCCAGTCATGTGTGCTGTTATTTCCTGAAATACTTGAGAGCAAGTTGTGAACATCATACACCCTAAAAACTCTGTACTCTAACTGCTGTTCAATGTCAACACCATTTGTACTTTAATCCTATACAGATATAATTCAGCCCTTACCAGCTATGGTTTGCCAAAGAAGCCCTATTTACCCCTAAGGTATGGGACAGCCAGTAAACAGCAGGTGATGGATTTGGTCAGCTGCCTGTTTTTGTAAGGCCTGTGAGCTGAGTGTTTCTTACCATTTTAAATGGCTAAAAAAAAGAACTAAAACATCATTTCTGACACAGGAAAAAGTATATGAAACTCAAATTTCAGTGTCCATAAATAAAAGTTAATTTTATTTGAGCCATGCTTATTTGTTTAAGTATTTCATTCTACAAGGCAGCATTAAATACATGAAACAGATATTGTATGGCTCACAAAGCCTAAAATATTTAGTACCTAGTCCTTTATAGAAAAGTTTGTCAAATCTTGCTTTAAGGTATCCACTGCATGTAATGAACTAACTTTTTCCCTAACACCGAGAATGGTGTACCATCCTAGTGAAAACAGAAAATAAGATACAAATCATTTTCTACAGTGCTTAATTCTCTCATAGAATTTCTCTCAGTTGAGAAAGGCACTAATACATTTTATGTTAAAATATATAGTTTGAGTGTTTGTAAAGAAAGATACATGAATTTAAAGTCATAAATTTTGAGTTGATAAATCCCATTATGACAAATTACTCTAAGAGCATAAAAATGAAAAACACAGCTCAAGATATTATCAAATATCCAGCACTAGCCCTATAAAAATCCAAGATACAAAGAACCTCAAGGAATTGGGAGTCCTCAAAACCAACCATGCAGATCTTTTTTTTTTTAAATGAGAGAAAGAGAGAGAGAGAGATGGAGATGTGAGAGAGAAACACTGACTGGCTGCCTGACCGGGGGATTGAACCCACAACCTGGGTATGTGCCCTGACCAAGAATTGAGCCCGCGACCACTTGGTCTATAGGACAACATTCCAACCAACTGAGACAAATCAGCCAGGGCCAACCATGTAAATCTTGTTAAACTTTTCTCTCAGTGTTCCCAAAATGTGAACAGTGTATTTTAACCCAAAGAAAAACTGAAGTTTTGAAACAATGAATCTTCCTCTCTTTCTAAAAAGTTTTTATTTATATTTAGAGAGAGGAGAAGGCAGGAAAAAAGAGGGATAAAAACATCAATGTGTGAGAGAAACATCTATCGGTTGCCTCTCACATGTCCCCCAAATGGGGACTTGGCCTGCAACCCAAGCATGTGCCCTGGTTGGTAATCAAGCAGGAGACTTTCAGTCTGTGGGATGACCCACAACCCACTGAACCACACCAGCCAGGATAAGACAATGAATCTCTTATCTTAACTGGACATTTATCTGAAACATTTATCTTAACTGGAATAAACCTGTTCACATTAATTGTTATGCAGATTTACTTACCCGTGTCCGATCTTCAATGTTGTATATTTTTAACTGCATGGGGATATTGAAGCTATGCAGAAAATTGCCTCCAAACACTAATGTGTCTGTAGGAGTATACACAGCATGAATCCATCCTAGAAAAAGGGGTTGGAGGGTAGTGGCCGTAAGCACATGATATGACTCTCTCAGGGAACTAGTACAAGACTCCAACACATTTTTATTGATTCTGCCTCTTAATGGTTGGTCAAGGTATTTAAACTCTTGCAGCTTCACAATCCTCTATAAAACCAGGATCAATTATACTTCATATGGCTGTTGGGTTAAACATCAAATGAGAAAAATGTCTGTAAAGTTTTAGCACAAGAACCCTTTAATAAACGTCGCTTCATTCACTGGAGCACCGACTACGAACCAGGCTCACTACACGAGTTTACACGTGTTTACTCCTTACAGCAAAATAAGACAGGGATTGGGGTTTAAGTACTTGACCAAAGTGGTATCGGCAGTTAAATGCAGAGTCAGAAATTTATGCGTCTGTGACTCTAAAATCTGTGCTCTCTCTAACTGCAGGAACTAGTGACCTGATCAAAAATATTACTAATTCAGCACTCTCTCTAGCCTTCAGAGCCATCCATTAGAGGAGTAGGTAGGGCTTAACCAGCGGTTGTCTATCACCTGCAGAAGAGGTTTTATCCCTGCAGAGTCTGAATTTCTAGGGCTAATGGGGGATCCAAACACGTAGATTGAAAAGCATCTGCTGGCAATTCTGATATATACCTTCAGTGGAAAATCACTGGCTTAAAAACAAACAAACAAACAAACAAACAAACATCTCAGCATCTACTCCATAATAACTGGAGTTTTCTGACTACCCCAGCATCATTATCATTTGTGGGAATAATCCATCAATTCCCTTTTATTTAAGGAAAAAAATGGCTAGAATAGATAATCCACTTTTTCCCATTTTATTTACCTGAGGGAATGACGAAGGTATAGCCCTGCTTGAGCTCAATGCGCTGGCAATCTGACACCCGATCACCCAGAAAGATGTCTCCCTGTTTCCCTGACAGCAGCCAATTCTCGTACAGCTCCAGGTTGTGGGCTGTAGGGGGGATGAGCCAGAAGACCTGTGAGTTAAAAAACTTCAGTCTGTTAACAGCCATTGACATGACCCAGTCACCCCCCTGACTGATAAACAGGTACAAAGAGAACTGGGCATTTGGCTTATTACCTAGGCAGCCCCTTATTTGCCCCTGGCTGTCTGGCCTCTATAGTACTATTAGTTAGGTACAAAATCTTCAAGACAGGTGTGGATTGCTTTGTTCCAAGAACAAAAGGATAAATCTTAGGGTACAACTTAAATGGATCCAAAGTAAGTAAAATGACTTTGGATTTAGAGGTACAGCTGTTCTGGATTAGGACCTTACATTTTCTTTTAAAGATTTTATTATTTATTTTTAGAGAAAGGGGAAGGGAGAGAAATATCAATGTGTGGTTGCCTCTCATGTGGCCCCCACAGGAACCCGTCCCACAACCCAGGCATGTGCCCTGACTGGGAATCGAACTGGCGACCCTTTGGTTTGCAGGCTGGCGCTCAGTGGACTGAGCCACACCAGCCAGGGTGGATCTTACATTATAAAGCTTTAAAGCTTTAGCTGTGTTTTCATTTCAGTTTTACTTTTCTCTTACAAATGCATTTGCTTCTTTTTATTTATTTTAATTGATTATTTATTGATTTTAGAGAGAAACATCACTTTGATTTTCTACTTATTTATGCATTCACTGGTTAATTCTTCTTTTTAAAAAAATATTTTATTGCCCTGGCTGGTGTAGCTCAGTGGATTGAGCACGGGCTGGGAACCAAAGGGTCCCGGTTCGATTCCCAGTCGGGGCACATGCCTGGGTTGCGGGCCAGGTCCCCAGTGGGGGCCATGTGGGAGGCAACCATGCATTGCTATTTCTCTCCCTCTTCCTCCCTTCCTTCCCCTCTCTCTAAAAATAAAATAAATAAATAAATAAATAAATAAATAAATAAATAAAATATTTTATTTAATTTTAGAGAGAGGGGAGGGGAGAAAGAGAGAGGAGAGAAACAGCATCATGCAAGAGATACATCGATTGGTTGCCTCTCACACCCCCCCAACAAGGGACCTGGCTTGCAAGCCAGGCATGTGCCTTGAGTCGGAATTGAACCAGCGACCTTTTGTGTGACAATGACCAACCCACTGAGCCATACCAGTCAGAGCCATTGGTTGATTTTTTTTTTTTTAAGATTTTATTTATTTTTAGAGAGAGGAGAAGGGAGGGAGACAGAGAGGGAGAGAAACAGCAATGTATGGTTGCCTCTCACATGGCCCTCACAGGGGACCTGGCCTGCAACCCAGGCATGTGCCCTGACCGGGAATTGAACCGGGACTGTCTGGTTCCCAGCCCGCGCTCAATCCACTGAGCTACACCAGCCAGGCCCATTGGTTGATTTCTGTATGTGTCCTGACTGGGGATTGAACCGGTAATCCTGGCGTACGGGACAAAGCTCTGACCAACTAAGCTACCCAGCCAGGGCCCTGCATTCACTCCTAAGTAAGGGGAAAGAGGGTAACAATAAGAGCAGAATACTATCCTCTGATAATAATTCTAGATTTCCATTCTCACACAGCATTCAGAAATACTCCAACTACCTGGAATACAGTTCTTTATGAATGAGGATAATCTTTCAAAATCTGTATCTTCAGAAACAAAGGCTTCCTTTGGCCACATTTCAGACCAATGCCTTCATACAGTAGGTGGTTTGAATCTCAATTTGTTGATTTCATTGTGAATATATGCAAAATTTGTGTTCCCTTCTATCATCTTATTACATTTCCACAGAGAAATTATCTTATCCTGTTAAAACCGCTTCCTTGCCTTCATTTGGAGAATTCTGCTTTCGGAATCTACAAACAGGACTGTTGAGGTTTACTAAGTATTGTGCAAATATTGGCATGATCATAGTGGCCTAGATGAATCCTAATTCCTACTGAACTCTAGCCAAGAAGGTCAACTTAATTTGCAATTCTCACTAGATATGAGTAGGGACAATCTCCTAATAGATTCATTTCCAGGGTATATTAAGCATATACGAACTAAAGCAAGTCATGTAACCAATGTCAGATTCCAACCCCATCACATCTACAACTGTACCTTTCCCCCTTGATGGATGTGATACCAAACAGAGGTACCACCAAAGTCGACATGGAAGTCAGTATAGCAGCCTCGAACACTCATTAGACAGTACCTGACCCAAAAAAAAGCAGCAGTGTTAGTGAACTGATGAGAAAAAAAGGACCCGCCCCACCACAATGCCACACTCCCCCTTGTGTGCTCCCTCTATCTTCCACCTAGTCCATCCCCAGTCAGTGAGAGGAATGCAACTGCAAGTTATCACATTACCAGATAAGTTTTTTCTCTAACTAGGTGATCATGGACTGTGATACTCTTACATACACTCTTCTCTTTGGAACTAAAAAGGCTACTCTTTAAAGAATTCATGTTTTTCATCAATTAGGACACAGAGCAAGGCTCCAGAGGGAGGAACCAACCATTCCTTGCTATCACTTTGGTTTCCCATAACACACTAAGGAAAATGCAGGGTAAGCCACTTACTTCTGCACTTTAGGGTACTGCATCTCCAAGATGGCATTTGTTGATTCGGTCTGACTTTCCTTCAAATGCCGTGGCCACATGTTGTCTACCCAGTCAATGAAGTCCACCTTTAAAAAGGAGGAGGAGACACATTTAGGCTTCAAAGGAAAGGCTGAGACCTTGATAGGGGCTCACTCAATCTTTCTGGCCAAGTTTTAAGTACCTAAAAGATACTTATGCATTGTTCTTTAGAAAATTTTCCATTTCTGAGCCCTTCCATAGATTCTACTCCTCCATTTAATGGTAGTATTTTTCTAATTTTTATAAAATTATTATTTTTTTTCTTTTTCAAAGATTTTATTTATTTATTTAGAGAGAGGGGAAGGGAGGGAGACAGAGAGGGAGGGAAACAGCAATGTATGGTTGCTCCTCACATGGCCCTCACTGGGGACCTGGCCCGCAACCCAGGCATGTGCCCTGACTGGGAATCGAACCGGGACCCTCTGGTTCCCAGCCCGTGCTCAATCCACTGAGCTACACCAGCCAGGGCTAAACATTAAGGAACATACTTATTTAAAATGTTATTGTAATTATTACATCTCTCTCTTATTGAATTCTGTATTTATTAAGTAGATCATGTTTGGCTAATAACAAGGCTAAATTCTAACCACCTATACTTCCTATAAAAAGGACTTTTATCATTCTGGGGGGAAAATTTTTCTTAATAAGAAATTCTGCAGTATTTAGTTATAGCATCTATAATAACAAGAAGCAATGACAAAAAAATTACACTATCTCTTCAGATATAGTGAAATACCGCAAACATTTTCCCATTGGTCCATATATATCAATGTATTACTATAGTAACAATGTAACTTACTAGTAACCTAAAGGTGTGTATGTACATACGTAATTATAATAATTACCATATTTCACTTTAAAAGTCAAAGGGTATAATGAAGATAATTTAAATGGAGATGGATGAAACACTGAGACCTTAACTTTAAAAAAATAATTAGTACATTCCAACTTCTGCTGTCCCAGGTAGAATACTTGACAAAAGTGAGTTTTGAGTCAGGAATTAAATAAATAAAATCGGTTCAAACATGACTAGGTATATTTCAAAGTGAAACCAATCCCCCTCAAGGAAACAAGTTTTCTCAACGTCCTGCAGACAGCCACTACTTTGCCAAGAGACGGGTAAAATTAGCATCTATCTCAACAACTAACTTTCCAGTAAGGATGGGGTGTCAATTTATTTCTACTAGTAGAATCAACTCAAGAAATAATTTCATAAAACAATCACCTGGCTCTAAACCACAGTTTTCTCCCAAGCTTCTCAGCAAACCTATAGAACAAAAATTTACTAGGCAAACTTCCTATTGACAATACTTTTAAGAGTGAATTTTAAGACTCTTCTTCATTATGTATGTGCAAAGGCCAATATTCCTAAGTTAAGTTACTGGTGAGGTAAACAAGAATGGCCCCTTCCTACATAAAATTAAATAATTTTAGAAAATGATGAAACATCTAAAAATATAGGTCATTCTTATCAAATTGTCTTGTTGATCTTTATCTTTATCTTGGTATGTACAAAAACTAATAAATTCTCCTGGAAAATAAACAACCCTCTTGGTGTCAACGACAATGTGGGGAAAATGGTTAGACTAACCGTGGAGGGCCTCTGCACCATGTTCTCCAGCCTGGTGTGGCTAAACTCTAGGCTGATGACATTATATAGTTTTTCTCGCTCCTCCTCTGGGGTCTCATAGTAGCGTGTCCACTGAGCCATAGTCATTTCAATGCCTTTCTGTGTGTTCACATCCATGACATCCACCATGCGGCGACTCCCTGCCAGGAAAAAATGCATCCATTGATCAGCCATCTCTACTGAGGCACTGATATCCATAAATGTATTAAGAATATAAAATACAAGTGGAAGGTAACAAACTATCCTTTCTTATTTAGGGTATTCAGTAATAGACAAGGACATAGTGTGACCTGAGATGAATAATCAACAGAAAATCAAATCACAGAAAATGGAAAAGACAATGCATAATATTAAATACAATAATCACTCTCCATGGCATGTTCATTATATGGTCAGACACTGAATCTCATTTCAATATGTCACTTAACCCTAACAATTCTAAGTGCTAAGTAGTGATCTCCGTTTCGTAGAGGAGAAAACGGGTGACAGGTAACTTGCAGGACAAAGCAGGACAAGAATGCAGGTAGCTCGATTCTAGAGTCAATGTGCTTATCCATTAAGCTACAATGCTTTGATGCAGGTTTGAAACAACCTGATCTATCCCACAAATTGAATAAAGACCCACTATTTAGTGAGAACTAGATTAAATTTCAATCTACTTTTTTGTTTAAAAGGGTTATTCCCAAACCTGTCAAGCATTTTAATATGAAACGCTTTTCATGCATATTTGCTAAGCGAAAAAGATACTATAATGGACACAAAGATCTATCTAGATCAGATTCTCAACCAATCATAACAACGACAACAAAAGGCAGAATGCTACAAGAGGTGGCATAACACGGTAAGGAGAGTAAACAACAGTTTTGCAGCCAAAGAGATCTAACTGTAAATCTCAGCTCTAAAAATATCACCTTGCAAGCATTTATGAGAAATTAGTTAATGAAGTAAAATCTTTAACATAACGTAGGTAATTAAACAGTAGTTAAAAATAAAGAAAAATATTTTAAAAGCCCTGGCTGGTGTGGTTCAGTGGACTGAGTGCCAGCCTGCAAACTGAAAGGTCACCAGTTCGATTCCCAATCAGGGCACATGCCTGGATTGTGGGCCAGGTGCCCAGTTGGGGGCATGAAAGAGGCAACCAACTGGTATATCTCTCACACATAAATGTTTTTCTCCCTGTCTTTCTCACTCCCTCCCCCTCTCTCTAAAAATAAATAAATAAATAAATCTTAAAAAAGAAACTTTTAAACCAAACCAAACCAAACCTAGACTGACTAGAGAAGAGAAGGAAGGAGAGTCACTGAGTTTGGGCCCAGAAGAACAAACAGAGGTTCAGCAGGAAAGATTTAACAGAGAGAGTTCCAAACAGAGACAATAGCGAAAGAGAAAGAGAAGATGTGGAAAGGCAGCGCAGCTAAAAAGTTAAGAAAATGGCCCCGGACGGTGTGAGTCAGTTGGTTGGAGTGTTGTCCTGTAGGCCAAATGGCTGCGGGTTCAATCCCTGGTTGCTGGTTGGGGTATATACGAGAAGGTAACCAACAGATGTGTTCTCGCTCACATTGATGTTTCTCTTTGTCTTTCCCTCCCTTCCTCTTTATCTCTGAAAGTAATGAAAAAAAAAATGTCCTTGGGTGACAATAATTAATAACAAAATAAAACAGAAAGTTAAGAAAATGGTGGTCAAGGGAAGAGAAAATAAAAAGCTGCTGTTGGAATATTAATAATACTGTTTACCCTGGCTGGTGTGGCTCAGTGGATTGAGTGCCGACCTATGAACCAATGGGGTTGCTGGTTCAATTCCTAGTCAGGGCACATGCCTGGGTGGCGGGCCAGGTCCCCAGTAGGAGGTATGTGAGAGGCAACCACACACTGATGTTTCTCTCCCTCTCTTTATCCCTCCTTTCCCCTCTCTCTAAAAATAAATAAATAAAATCTTAAAAAAAAAAAAAAAAGAATACCGTTCAACTTGCAAGAAACTAATAAATACCTACTACACACCTGGCCTTGGTAGATAAAAAGTAGTATTAGGACCTCATCCCCTGCCTTTAAAGAATTTACAGTCTGGTTAGAGATAAAAGATAACAGGCAAGCAGACAAGAGATACTACACTTCACTCCCACTAAGATGGCAGTAATAATAACAAGAAGAAAAAGAAGAAGAAGAAAAAGAAGAAGAAGAAGAGCTGGCCAGGATGCAGAGAAACTGGAGCCCTCAGACTTTGCTAGTAGGAACATAAAATGGTGCAGCTGCTACAAAAAACGGTTTGTGGTTCCTCACTAAATCAAACATAGAATGACCATATAATCCAGCAATTCTATTGCTAGGTATGTATTCAAAAGAATCAAACTCAAGTGTTCAAACAAAAACTTCTACATGAATATTCACAGCAGCTCTAGTCACAATAGCCAAAAAGTGGAAATAATATCAATCAATAGATAACTAGATTAACAAAATGTAGTATACACACACAATGGACTATTACTCCACCATAAAAAGGAATTAAGTACTGCTGCACGCTACAACATATATAGACCTCAAAACCATTATGCTAAGTGAAAGAAGCCAGAAACAAAAGACTACATATTTTTTGATTCCACTTATATGAAATATCCAGAATAGGTGGATCCAGAGACAGGAAGCAGATTTGTGGCTGCCAGGGTAGAGGGAAGGAGGGAATGAGGACGACTACTTAATGGGTAAGGAATTCCCATTTGGGGTGATAAAAAAGAGTTCTGGAACTACGTATTAGTGATGGTTGCACACTGTGGGTATACTTAATGCCACTGAGTCTTACACTTCAAAATTATTACAATGGTGAATTTAATATTATCTGTATTTTACAATAAAAAATAAAAAATTGAAGTAAATGCTGTCCTTCAAGAATGTAGATCAAGAATGCCACCAGAGCCCTGGCTGGTGTGGCAGTGGATTGAGTGCCCGCCTTCAAACTGAAAGGTCACTGCTTCGATTCCTAGACAGGGCACAGGCCTGGGTTGCGGACCAGGTCCCCCACTTGGGGGTGTGCAAGAGGCAACCAATCAATGTATCTCTCCCTCTCCTTCTCCCTCCTTTCTCCTGTCTCTAAAAATAAGTAAAATCTTAAAAAAAAAAAAAAAAAAAAGAATGCCACCAGAGCACTTAGATAAAATAATGACACAGTTATAGCTAACATTTTTTTTTTAAATATTTTTTAAATTTATTTATTTTAGAGAGAGGAAGGGAGGGAGATAGAGAAGGAGAGAAACAGCAATGTATGGTTGTCTCTCACATGGCCCTCACTGGGGACCTGGCCCGCAACCCAGGCATGTGCCCTGACGGGGAATTGAACCGGGACCCTCTGGTTCCCAGCCCGCGCTCAATCCACTGAGCTACACCAACCAGGGCCAGTTATAGCTAACATTTATTGAGCATGTACTATGTGCCAGACATTGTTGTAAGTACTTCACACTTAGGTTAACATGTCCAAAGTTACACAGCTAGCAATTAGTAGAGCTGAAAGTTAAACCTGGACAGTTTTGTTCAAGTTCATACTCTTAACCAATATATACCATCGCAAAGTTTACATGACAGAACAGCTTTTTTCTTTTTCTTTTTTAAAGAGATTTTATTTATTTATCTTTAGAGAGAGGGGAAGGGAAAGAGAAAGAAAGAGAGAGAAACATCAATATACGGTTGCCTCTCGTGTGCCCCCAACTGGAGACCTGACCCGTAACCCAGGCTCACAACCCAGGCATATGCCCTGACTGGGAATTGAACCAGCAACCCTTTGATTTGCAGGCCGGTAGTCAATCCACTGAGCCACACCAGCTGGGGCAGAACACCTTTCTTCTTTGGGACTTGATACTGGAGGTGTAACATTTTACTTTAAGTATTGTAGAAAAGAAGACTGAATTGACCACAGTACATATAATGACAATGGATTATTGTAATCACCGATAGTTTGCTCACTGCATTTTGACAATCATTAGTTATCCAAGGGGAAGAAATACCCAACTATTTTCCTAAGAATTTGACTGCAAGTGGAAAACAAACAAGGTACAGAAATCAGGTATTGGCAGTTTTCCACTTTCATTTTTGTGTGAATTTTTAAAAATATAAATGCAGGGATATGAAGCATTCGTGCAGGTTAAAATGTTTCAGTAAACAAGTTTCAGTAGTTCAACTTTATAGCAATTATAAATAAACCTGTTCTTTCTTTCTGGACAATGCCAGCACTTGGATTTTTTAAAAACAAATACATTTCTTACTGATGGCAACTCAATGGTGTTGGTAGCATTTTTTTAAAACTATATTTTATTGATTATGCCGTTACAGTTGTCCCACTCCTCCCCCCTTCTCTCCCCCCACCCCCTTACCCCCCCTTTCCCCACCCTTTAGTTTTGTTCATAGGTCATACACATAAGTCCCTCTGCTTCTGCACTTCCTATACTATTCTAACCTCTCCCTGTCTGTTGTCTACCTCCCATTTATGCTACTTATTCTGTTCCCCCTTCCCACCCTCTCCCCCTACCACTCCCCTGTTGATATTCCTCCATACCTTATATAAATCCCTTTAACATTTCATACAATAAAGGCTGGGTGATGATGAACTTTTTGAACTTGACCTTATCTGAGAAACACTTTATCTGCCCTTCCATTCTAAATGATAGCTTTGCTGGATAGAGTATTCTTGGATGGAGGTCCTTGCCTTTCATGACTGGAAATACTTCTCTTCAGCCCCTTCTTGCCTGCAAGGTCTCTTTTGAGAAATCTGCTGACAGTCTTATGGGAACTCCTTTGTAGGTAACTGTCTCTTTTTCTCTTGCTGCTTCTAGGATTCTTTCCTAATTTTTAATCTTGGGTAATGTAATTATGATGTGTCTTGGTGTGTTCCTCTTTGGGTCCAACTTCTTTGGGACTCTCTGAGCTTCCTGGACTTCCCGAAAGTCTATTTCCTTCACCAGCTTGGGGAAGTTCTCCATCATTATTTGTTCAAATAAGTTTTCAATCCCTTGGTCTTCCTCTTCTCCTTCTGGCACCCCTATGATCCGGATGTTGGGCTGTTTACAGATGTCCTGGGGGTTTCTGAGCCCCTCCTCCGTTTTTCGAATTCTTGTTTCTTCATTCTTTTCTGGTTGGGTGTTTTTTTCTTTCTGCTGGTCCACTCTGTTGATCTGAGTCCCAGTTTCCATCTTATCCCTATTGGTTCCCTGCAGATCTCTCCTCATTTGTTCAAGTAATTGCGATAATTTTTCATCAAATTCTGTGAGCATCCTGATTACCAGTGTTTTAAACTTTGCATCTGATAGGTTGTCTAACTCTTGGTCGGTTAGTTCTGGAGCTCTGATCTGTTCCTTACTTTGGGCCATTTTTTTTCCCCCTCGGTGCGCCTGTTACTGTAAGGGGGGCAGAGCCTTGGGGTTCACCTGGGCGGGAAAACTCACGGTAGTTGTGCTGTGATGTAGCCTGTGGGGGCGGGACCTGAAAGCACAATGGTGCCTGCTTCGCTCTCCACACCCACACCGCTTCCCGCAAGCAATTCGAGCCCCTCTGCACTGGCTCTGGGTCGGTGGACGGACTGCACAGCTCCAATCGCCCGTGGATCTCCCCAACGAACTCTCCTGTGAGGCCGGGAGTTCCTCCTGCTGCCGCCTCCACCCCCACAGGTGCTTTCAATCTGCGCCTATGGGTTGCGCCCTGCTTTCTCTCCCGGGGTCTGCACGCGAATGCGGACCTGCCTGGTCCACCAGTCTCGGCCCTGCTGGGTCTGGGTGAGCTGGGCACTGGCCGCGTTTTGGTCAGGCACCCCCGTCTCAGTGTGCTGCGGCTCTACCGGAACCGGTCCACAAATCGCGGTCTTGCTGTCTGCTCACAGGCTCGCCGCACGCTCTCTCTCCGCCCGTCTCCGCCCGGCTCCTCCCGGCTCCTCCCGGCTCACCAGACTGGATGTATGTATCTTCTTTAACTCCTTGGTTATCGGGACTTCCTCTCAGTTCGATTTTCTGTCAGATCTGGCTGTTTTTGTTTAAGTAAATTGCTGTTTTTTCCTTGTTTGGTTGTGCGGAGAGGCACGGCGTGTTCACCTATGCTTCCATCTTGCCGGAAGTCCTGTTGGTAGCATTTTTATCACACAGTAGATTCCATCCATTCACTACACATTTCTGAGTTGTCCTACATGCAAGTGCATGTTTTTAATGTTGTCTGTTTTTTGTGTTAATCTGTAAGTTTGCTATTAAAATACATTCAACTATTTTTTTTTAAACTTCTATCATCTAGACTTCAAACAACCTGGACATAAAGTTAGTCATCAGTGTGAATGTCTGATGTCTGTTAGTTTAGCTATAATCACTGCTTCATTTTAAATCACAGCAAAGATATATGTGACCATTCACAGGTCTATTTGGAAAACATAAAGTTACTGAAGGCTTCCAAAGGTCATTAGCAGTAAATATATTATTAAAGAAATGAAAAAATGGTAAGTGATAAGAAGTCCATAAGGAGACTAGTGACTGAGTTAAGTCCTTATATTTGTGTAGCTCACAAATTTGGATAAGTCGATGATGAAATCCAGAAGTTCGTATTTTTAACAAGTACAATAGGTGACTCTGATACAGGCCATTCGTGGACCACAAACCCTCAAGCATGCTTGGTCAACAGAGAAAAGTTGTGGTGGTCTATTAACTTAAAAGATCCAGGGAATTATTGTTCTTGGGGTCTATTAGGAAAAGAAGTCAGATGATGGACTGATAAGTACTCAAATGGGTTCTTCTGAGGCCCCCTGAGAGAGCCCTACCTTGGGAAGAGCAGAAAAAGCATTTTAACTATTTGACAGATTTACTGAGCATCTACTACAGAGAATGAGCTAGGTACTAAGAAATACATAGTGACAGGAAGATGGCTGGACTCTGATAGAGAAATAGTGAGGAAGTAAAAATCACAGGGAATGAAAGAATTTTTCTCTACCTGGGTTATCTATGACTTGCACCTCTTGGATAAACAGTCTAAAAAGGGCCCTCAAGTGGCCAAGAGATAGTACTGCAATATTTAATTTCCAAAGCAAGAGACTGCAGCAGAGCTTCAGCAGAGGAAATTGTAGGGGTAGGAGGAAAGCATGAGAAAACTCCTTTTGTTACACGTTGGAAACATTTTTAAAAGATTTTAATCTACTTTACTGCACCTTTATTTTAATCTACTTTACTGCCTCATGTACAGGAGAGTGATCATCTCTGAATTCCTAAGGTCCCTGGCATGTCTACCTTTACTAACCCCAAGTAGTTTTTATTAACTAGATTGTTCTAATTTGCTTTATTTTCCTAATTTTGAATATAATAAAATATAAATCTAAAGATTAAAGACTCAAGTTAACCAGTTACTGATGAAGAGAAATTTTAATGTGCCTACTTCTCAGTCTACAAAGTTTCAAACCTAGGCCAAGTTACCAAATGGAGCAGTGGAAAAAGCTTCCTGGAAATTTCTCTACTGCTTTCAGGGGGAAAAAAAAAAGCACAGATATGAATGAAGCTTCATTCTTGGCTCAGAGATATCAAACGTCACTTTCCTGGGTAGGGTGCCATGGAAGGCAGGTTCTTTAGGGTGAGGGGGTGGGGGGTGCACAGAGATAACAATGGCAGGTAGGTAGGAAAGAAGCAGAGATTCAAATGTTCTACGTCTAATGAGTGCTAAACAAAGCAACTTTGTAACTCCCTTTGAGAAAATTCTCAGCTGCTGAATAGTAGTTTCTAATCTAGAAACTACTTCCTGTACTATCTACTTCAATCAAATATATAGTTCAATGTTTCTAAACCTTCAAATCTCAAGAGAGTTAAAACTAAGTCCTAAATCTAAAATCTGTCTCAAAGACACAAAGGCCACAATCTTAACACTTACCCACACACATTTTGACATCATTCACAGTGAAGTCTGGATCTGGCATCCTATGAAATAAACACAACTTAAGTGGGAAGCACAACTTCTATAGTTAGTGTGAGTTTTTTCTTAAAGTACTAAGAATCAGTTGAGATACATCAATATTCTTATGTGGGCTGAAAATATATTTTAGATATAAATGATTTTATTTTCTTCTTAGTTCATCTGTATTTTTCACTTACCTATAACAACCATGAATTGTTTTTATAACGAAAGAATATATACCCTTTTAAAACTAAATGGGAAAAGTATTTTCAATTATCAATGATCAGTATTGCATTGTCTGCAGTTCTAGGTGTAACATGGCCATTTCACAACCATATCTAATTAGGCCAAGAACACTTACTTTATTCCAAGTCCATCGGAGTTCTTGAAAATCAGAGGGTCTCTTAAGCCACCTCGCTGAATGTACTCTACATTAAAATCTGTCACACAGGAAAACACTATTAGGAAGGTGCGAGGTACAGCTGGAAAACAGTAACTGAGAAGCAGGGCTCAGGGGTTTGCTAAGTCTATATTTCCACAATTAACTCGTATTTCAACCAATAGGGAGTATTACTATTAATGAGTCATTTCTTAAATCCTAGGCAGGAATTATCATCACTCTTGTCTCGTAATAGCCAAAGAGTTTAATTCTGCCCACAACAATACATATCATGACATCCCAGTCAGTTTGTCAAGGGGCAAAACTGCATGGTACACACAGAATTACACACTTCAGTTTTGGTACATGTGTAAAAGGGGTTTTATTATACTATTCATAATTAAACCCAAACCAAGGGAAGAGAGAGAGAAAAAGGAACAGACCTAAAGGGAAAAATCCCAACAATATTCTTGCCCTAATGCTTGCTTCTTCTAATATAGCAGAGAATTACTCATGGGGCGGAGGGAAATTGAGGGTAGTGGTATGTGTGTGGCATTGTGTAGTGAGAGAAAATAAAAATAAATAGCATTAACAAGCAATATCTTGGCTGCATAGATGTTGAGACACAGTTCCCAGAGTGTAAACTTCCTACACTAAGGGACTATACATCTGAATCAAAATGATACTGACCTTTTCCCTCCATAAAAGTAACAAAATTTGCATTATATTTGTTGGTGTGAAGTTTCTCTTCCAAGTCAAAAGTTCTTTTCCCTTCAATTTCATCATCTGAAATGCCATCATCTTCATAGCGTCGTCGCATGGTACCACGCTGGGGAGAGAGGGACATCAAGGATGAAATCATGTACTTTATACCTATCCAAATGTGGGCACAGTTTCCCCTACCTATATGTTTAAAGTACTCTTTCAACTTCAGTTGCTATATCATGCCTCAATATTCCTTGCCTTAAGATCTTTCTCCTAACTAAAGGTCAGCGAGTGTTCTCAGAAAATGTATATAATAAAACAAAGTTTTAATGAGCCTGCTTGTGATTCGTTCCTTCTGTTAACTCTTCCAGCTTAGAGACATAAATGTACAATAAAAATTTGACCTAAAAGAGTCTACTAAACATTTTATTTGGCTCTGATCGGCATGGCTCAGTTGGTTGGGTGTCACCCCACAAAGTGAAAGGTCGCTGGTTCGATTCCCAGTCAGGGCACATGCCTGAGTTGTGGGCCTGGTTCCCCCATTGGGGCACAGATGAGGTGTGTGTGAGAGGCAACTGACTGATGTTTCTCTCCCTCTTTTTGCTCTTTCACTTCCCTTCTCTCTAAAATAAATTTAAAAAAATAAAATTAAATAAATAAATAAGCCCTGGCTGGTTTGGCTCAGTAGATTGAGTTCCGGCCTGCGAACCAAGGGCCTGCCAGTTCAATTCCCAGTCAAGGCACATGCCTGGGTTGCGGGCCAGGTCCCCAGTTGGAGGCATGTTAGAGGCAACCACACATCGATGTTTCTCTCCCTCTCTTCTCCCACCCTTCCCCTCTCTCAAATAAATAAAATCTTTTTAAAAATTAAAATCTTTAAAAAATTTTTTATTTGTCTATCATTGCTTAACAGAGTGGGGACAAACTGTCTTTATAGACATTTCAGGCCAGAATACAAAATAAATTTTTTTTAAAGATTTTATTTATTTACTTTTAGACATAGGGGAAGGGAGGGAGAAAGAGAGGGAGAGAAACAGCAATGTGTGGTTGCCTTTCATGGGCCCCCTACTGGGGACCTGGCCCACAACCCAGGCCTGTGCCCTGACTGGAAACCGAACCAGGACCCCCTGGTTCCCAGCCCGCGCTCAATCCACTGAGCTACACCAGCCAGGGGCAAAATACATTTTTTTTCATAGGGGAAAGCTGTATCTAGATTATCTTTCTTTCTTTTTTTTTTTTTTAGTTTCTGTGCTGTCTTTTTGTTAGATTATCTTTCTAAAAAAACCTTCAAGAATAGACTAAAACATCTGAATTAATAAAGCAGAAACACTTTAACATCAGATAAAGGAATAAAGTTAATCTGAACAAAGGCATTCCCAATAGTAACTACCAATATTTAGCTTTAAGGATAATGTCTTCCCAAAGAAAATATACAAATGGCCAATGAGCACAGGAAAATGCTCAGTATCATTAGTCAGTAGGGGAAATGAAAATTAAAGCCACAATGAGATACCACTTCATACCCACTAGGATGGCTATTATCAAAAAGATGGACAATAAAAAGTGTTGGCAAGAACACAGAGAAATTGAAATTGAAATCCTTATTCATTGATGATGGGAAAATAAAATGGTTCAGCCACTTCAGAAAACAATCTAGCAGTTCCAGCAATTCTACTTTGATGTCTATATCCAAAAAAATTAGACAAATCCATACAAAAACTTGTACAGAGATGTTCATGACAGCAGTCATGATAGCTAAAAGGTAGGAACAAGCCAAATGTCAATCAATGATGAATGGGATAACAAAATGTGATATATTTATATACATCACATACATATAATAGAATATTATTCAGCCATAAAAAGAAATGAAGTACTGATTAAGTGCTACAACATAGAAGAATCTTGAAAACACTATGCTATGCTAAGTGAAAGATGCCAAACACCAAAGACCACCCATAATGTGTAATTTTATTTACACGAAATATCAGAACAGGCAAATCCATAGAGATAGAGGGGAATTTAGTTACTAGGGGCTGGGGAGAGAGAGGAATAAGAAATGACCATTAAGATTTTCTTCTTAATGATATAAAATTGTACGCTTGAAAATTATATGATTTTATTAACCAATGTTACCCCAATAAATTTAATTTAAAAATTAAAAAAAGAAAATAAAAGGTTTTTTTCTTGACAGTTTATTTAAATCAGAGGGAATAATGATGGGCTCCCTTTCAATGCTCTGCAATTTTAGTTTACATTTCTCTGTCATTTTGCCATCATGAAAAGCATCTTCCTTTGGTAGCAGTCTCTATATAATCATTGGTTACATGTCAATACTTAATATTCTATGTGGTTTTCACAGATAAAACCCACCTGTAATTACATAAGTAATTCAGAACGGCTAAATTAGTTTTTAAATGAGCCATTCTAAGAACTTCTAAAACCTTTTGGTTAACTTTTACTGTAAAAATATTATCTAATTATTGTCTTAAGGTCAGTCTTCTTATGTTCTTTATAAGAATTATAGTTACATGTCATATGGTAATCAATCATATTTCACTTGAAAAGAAGTTTTCTAAGTAAAATGTAGATTCATTATGTTTTCCCATATTTTCTTTTTCTTTTTACAACTCTTTTCATTGCTTTTCTTTCCTGAAACTACCTGAAATTTTGTGGTAAACCACATTTTGGATCAGAATTTGTTAGATGACTTTCTTATTTATAGGATAACATCACTAGAAAAGAATGACGCAAGACTAGATGCAAACAGTTATCAGTTATTACACAGAAACTGCTGGCATTCTCTTTTTTAAACACGTGTTAGAAAAAAATGATGGGAAAGCTATTTTCTCAAAATGTCTTTATGGAATATACCTAAAGAGTAAAAGAGCAGATAAAGAGTCAGGAAATCAGGAATTTTAAGCATGGAATATTCACTGATGCCAGCAACCATCTGTCTCTCTTAGATATTTGGGGGAGTGAAATAGGGTGAGAAAGAGAGAAATCATCTTTTGAAGGTCAGTTCAGATAAAACCAGACTTATCCTATAGAAAAATGGCTAAGCTATCCAAGGCTAACATATACTCTCTGATGGATATAATGTGACCATTAACATGTTATTACAACAAAGAACAATGAAAAGTGCTTATGAAATATTAAGTTTAAAATCAGCACATGTAATTATGCCTATAATACTGCACCACTGTTTTTAAAACAGCATGCACAGGTCATGCATTAGCCATAGGTAATGGGTCTTCAGGTTCCCCATACTATCCTTTATTCAGTATCTAACTTTGCTTTAGTCTTACTTTAAAAGTAATGTGATAGGGAGTTCCGGTCAAGATGAAGGTGTAGGTAAACACGGCGCACTCCCTCATACAACCACAGCAAAAATTACAACTACAAACCAGAATCATCAGAAAGTTGACCTGTGTGGAAGTCCAACAACCAAGGAATTAAGAAAGTCACATTCATTCAGACAGGTAGGAGGGAACCGGTGGTCCCACACCCACGAGTGGTAGTTAAAAATTGGGAGGGATACCTCTGGAACAAGGGACCCCCTCCCCACACCAGACCATCCGGCTCAGGGTTCCAGTGCCAGGAAGGTAAGTCCTCATAACTTCTGGCTGTAAAAACCAGTGGGGATTGGGACAAAACCGTGGGATTCTCAGGCATTTCCTCTTAAAGGACCCACAACAGACTTAGGTCTTATACAGACTCACTCCAGCTGTGCTCCAGCACTGGGGCAGCAGCTGGAATGGCAACAATGGCATACGGATAGAAACTAAAGTGTCTGGCATCAGGGTGAGTCCCAGGAGACAGCCTCCTACCAGAAAAAACTCCGGAGACCAGGCAGTGGCCCCGGTCCCTTTCTAGAGCCCTCTCCCACTCAGAACCACATATCTGAGACTCCATCAGCCTAGTTCACACGGGTTGTCCCACCCTCGTGATTACCTAAGGCCCTGCCCCATCCAAGTTACAGGTGTGCTTTTCTACAATAGGCCATGCTACTAAGACAGGGAGTGTTGTCCTAGGTTGAGGGTTTAGTCCCTGGTCCGGGCATGGAACTGATCGATGTTTCTCTCCCTCTCTCTCTCCCTCCCTTTCCCTCTCTGTCGAATCAATAAGCATGTCCTCAGGTGGGGATGAAAAAAAAAATAGAATTGCCATATATGCAATAATTCCACTTCTGGGTATATACCCAAAAGAACTGAAAGTGAAACTGAAACTTTTATAACAGCATTATTTATAAAGTCAAAAGGCAGAAAGCTCCAAATGTCTACTGACTGATAAATGGATAAACATAATATACACACACACCCTCCCCCCAAACTAATATTCACCCATAAAAAGGAACAGAGTCTGATATATAATGCAGCATGGATGAACCTAGAAGACATTATGCTAAGTGAAACATGCCAGAAACATACTGTATGATTTTACTATACATGAGTTACCTACAATAAGCACATTCATAGAGACACTCAGTAGATTAGAAGTTACCAGGGGTGCGAGGAAGGAAGAATAGGAAGTTATTGCTTTATGATTACAGAATTTCCACTTGGAATAATGAAAAAGTTTTGCAAAAGTGGTAACGTATGTACATTGTAAGTATAATTAATGCCACTGAATTGTGCACTTAAAAATAGAAAATTTGCCCTGGCTGGTATGGCTCAGTGTATTGAGTGCCAACCTGCAAACCAAAAGGTCACTGTTCGATTCCCAGTCAGGGCACATGCCTGGATTGTGGGCTGCATTCCTGGTGGGGGGCACACAAGAGGCAACCACACATTGATCTTTCTCTCTTTCTCCCTCCCTTCCCCTCTCTCTAGAAATAAATACTTAAATTCTTTTAAAAAATGGAAAATTTATGCTATATATATTTTTACCACAATTTAAAAACAATAAGTTATACCAAAAATCATAGTTTGAGAACCACTGTATATTTCTATCATTTTATATTATATGAAATAGTTTTTCTTGCCTAAGATAATCACCCTCTGAGAATCAGGAAATGCTATTTTACAAATAAAGATAGGTAAAAGTGACCTAAGTTAACCCTATGATAACAGCAAAAAAAAAAAAAAAAGCAAACAAACAAGAAAGCAAAAGTGTCTATAGGGTGAACTTATCTATAGCATCAGTTCTACTATTACTACTTTGCTGTGTGACCTTAGGCAGTTAAGTAAATCATCCAACCTCTCTAGACCCTAATTTTCCCTTGGAGATAAATAATTTAAGGTCTGCTTGTATTCTAAAATAAGCCTTCTACAATCTGATTCCAAATAAGATCTCGGTCTTGCTCCCATTTACATTACACCACGTTGAAATTTTGCTATATACTAGCCCCCCAGGTCAGTTTGTCCTTATTCAAAGAATATCTAATTCCAGACCCAGTCTTCACTGTCCTGAGCAGGGACTCTGAGAAAGATTTGGTGCTGGGTTGGAAGGGTGGCACAACTAGAAACTTCTACATCATCTTCCTGTACTTCCTGGTGCTCCCATATTAAACAAACCTCCATGTATCTAGGCCCACCAGATACTAGAGGCAGTTCTTTCTGGATTTAGGCAATTCCTATTTTCCAAGGGACACAAAAGAGTCAGAGAAGGAAGTATCTGTAGAATGTATGAAAAGGCTGTTATTGTTATTAATGACACCCAGAAGGACTACTGCTCTGCAGGTGAACTATGTATGACGCCAGAGCAAAATAACAGTATTAACAGCAGCTAACATTTGAGCCCTTACCATGTGCCAGGTACTGTAATAACCACTCTCCACGTATTAAATCCAACATCCCTATATGATTATTGTCCTCTTTACTTTAGAAACAGGGAAAAGAAAGGACGTAACTAACTTGCCCAACCAGAAATCTAGTAATTTATACAGCAGGGACTTGAACCCAGGTACTGGGATTCTACAGCTCATGATCTTAACCACTGCTCTATTTAACAGAAACCCTTCTAGAATGAAACTTCAGCAGCCCAGTAGATTGAGACAGATGGAAGCAATTATCAAAGTAAGAAGACTCCAGACAGCTGAAATGGCTCTGGCAGAGAGGAGGTGAAGTGGCGGCACCTGCTGGCAACAAAGGAGATTGTCTATTAATCAGAAAACTACTTGGTAGATAAGGATTAGCAAAGGCTCTTCCTCAGATGGGAAATTTCTGATGTTTGCTAAAGGACATTATATTTCTAGCAATGCCACTGTTTATTTAACACTCCACCATTCCTGATTTCTAATTCTAGCTTTTACTTGTCCTGTTATTTTACTGGTCATTCAGCTATTCTGGCTGAAATAAAAATACTGCTATTCCTAACCGAAGACTATTTTGAACTTTACACATTTACTGTGTATACTGTTAAAATTTGTTCTCATTCTCTACATTTGTAATCAAACTGACATTTATTACAAACCTTCTGTAAAGATGAAATTGCCAGTATTTTTTACCAAGATTAATCTCTTCATCTCTGATTTTCCCTAGGATTCTGCACTATCTTGTCCTACTACATGAGAGAAAAGTTTTAAATTACAAAACCTCTTTGCTGTAACTGGTATGACTAGCAAAGTAACAACTATATTTTCATATCCCACATCATGAGAAAAAAACATTTGGGGGCACATTTTTTAATAAATGTATAAAGCTATATAGATTAAGTCTGAATCTTTGCAACATATACCAAATCCCAATTTTATAGCCTTAATATGCATTTATACACACTGTAAAAAACAAACAGCCCTGGCTAGTGTGGCTCAGTAGTTGAGTGCTGGCCTGCAAACCAAAGGGTCGCCAGTTCGATTCCCAGTCAGGACACATGCCTGGGTTGTGGGCCAGGTCCCCAGTAGGGGGAGAATGAGAGTGAACAACACACTGATGTTTCTCTCCCTCTCTTTTTCCCTCCCTTCTCCTCTCTCTAAAAATACATACATAAAATCTTAAAAAACAAAACAAAAAACAAACTCAGGCTTTTATCCTGCCCCTTTTACAATCACATGAACACATACATATATCCCCAAAATCAACTGAACTTTAAAGTGTCGTTCTCATTTTCTTTTTTCCCATGTTTTTGAAAACCTGACATTACCACAAGGTCAACACATTGGGGCAGATACATATATATAGACTGCTGTCTACCACCCCACCCACCATATGTGTCTACTATAAAAAGTATTATTTGAACTTATTCATAAAACAGGGACAACTTCCAGTCAAGATGGCAACATAGATAAACATGGCTCACCTCCTTGCACAACCACATCAAAGTTACAACTACGTTATAGAACAACCATCACTCAGAACTGTCAGAAATGGAGTTGAACAGAAGTCTGACAACTACGGAATTAAAAGAAACCACATCCATCCAGACTGGTAGGAGGGGCGGAGACATGGATGGGCTGGCCACATATCCACAAGTGCTGAATAGAAATTCAGGAGGAATATCTCAGGAGCAAGGAGTCCCAGGCCCTCCAGCCCAGGGTTCCAGTGCCAGGAAGATAAATCCCCACAACTTCTGGCTGCAAAAACCAGCAGGGATTGAGTCGGTGGAAGAAACTGAGTCCTGAGCAGTTCCTCTTAAAAGAACCCACACACGGACTTACTCAGCTCACTCCCTCTGAGCTCCAACACCACAGTAGCAGCTTGAAAGGCACCAGTGGCACACAGGGAGGAACTGAAATGTTTGTCAACAAGTTGAGAGCTGGGGGACAGCTTTCCCCCAGATAGAAAGGCCAGCAGAGGTCACTGTCCCTTTTCTGAACCCTTTCCCCTACAGAGCCACAGAGACAGGAAGCAAGTGCCACATCTGAAACTCCATCAGACTGGCTAACACTGTCTGTCCCACCCTGGAGACCCCCTGAGGCTCTGACCCACACAACTCACAGCTATTAAAAGTGGTTTTTCCATATGAACGGCTGGTTTGGGCTCATGCTTCCCAACTTCCTAAATCCTATCAAACAAGTAAAAGCTGACCTCAGTGCCAGTCTACATTCACAGCGTGGCTTAGCCTGGGAATCCTCAAGCCAGCACAAGTAGCAGCCACCTCAGATCCCTTTATAGCTCAGGCAGGGTGACCAAGGTAAAAGAGAGGTTGGGGCTGACCTGGGCCTGCACCAACCAGGATACTCCAGGGCCTGCCCACCCACTGGACAACTACAGACCACATCAGAGCACCATCACCCTTCCCCTACACAGCTGATCCTCCACAGAGGGCAGAGGCTGATTGTCAGTGGTCACAGACAGTCCTTGCAACTAACTGGCCTGGGTAAATCTCTCCCATTGACCTGCCAATAGCAACCAAGGCTCAACTACAAGAGGAGAGTATACTCAGCCCACACAAAGGTCTTGAATACCCAGCTTGTAGGGTGCCACTGGACCCTACAGGACACATTACTACATTAGGCCATGCTACCAAGACAGGGAGTCAGAGCAGCTCTAACTAACACACAGAAACAAACACAGGGAGGCTGCTAAAATGAGGAGATAAAGAAACATGGCTCAAATGGAAGAACAGATCAAAATTCCAGGAAAAGAACGAAATGAAATGGAGATAAGCAATTTATCAGATACAGAGTTCAAAACACTGGTTAGAAGAATGCTCAAGGAACTTAGTGAGGACCCCAACAGCCTAAACAGGATCCAGTCAGAAACAAAGGATGCACTAAGTGAAATAAAGAACAGTTTACAGGGAATCAACAGTGGACTGGATGAAGCCGAGAATCAGTCAGTGATTTGGAACATAAGGAAACAAAAAACCACCAATCAGAACAGGAAGAAGGAAGACTTTTAAAAAATGAGGATAGTGTAAAGAGCCTCTGGGACAACTTCAAATGTACCATTTGAATCACAGGGGTGTGAGAAGGAGAAGAGAAAGCACAAGAAATTGAAAACTTATTTGAAAAAATAATGAAACAAAACTTCCCTAATTTGGTGAAGGAAACAGACATGCAAGTCCAGGAAACACAGAGACTGAGACCCAAACAAGATGGATGCAAAGAGGCCCACCCCAAGACACATCATAATTAAAATGCCAAAGTTTAAAGATAAAGAGAGAATCTTTAAAGCAGCCAGAGAAAAGAAGCTAGTTACCTACAGAGAGTTCCCATAAGTCTGTCAGCTGATTTCTCAAAAGAAACCTTGCAGGCTAGAACGGACTGGCAAGAAGTATTTAAAGTCATGAAAAGCAGGGACCTACAGCTGCGATTGCTCCACCCAGTAAAGCTATCACTTAGAATCGAAGGGCAGATAAAGAGCTTCCCAGACAAGAAAAAACTAAAGGAGTTCATTATCACCAAGCCATTATTATATGAAAAGTTAAAGGGACTTATTTAAGAAAAAAAAGATCAAAACTATGAACAATAAAATGGCAAAAAACACGTTATCTATCAACAGTTGAATCTAAAAAACAAAGCAAACAAGAACAGAGACAGAATCATGCATATGCAGAGGAGTGTAGGGAAATGGGTGAAGAGGTGAGGGGATTCAGAAATACAAATAGGTACTTAGGGAAGAGCCACGGGATGTGAAGTACAGTACAGGATATGGAGTAGTCAAAGAACTTGTATGCACAACCCACGCACATGAACAATGATGTGGGGACTGCCTGAGGAGTTAGGAGGGCTGGGTGGAAGGGTGCAAAGGGAGGAAATTTGGGACAACTATAATAGCATAATAGATAAACTGCAATTAAAAAACAAAACAAAACATGGGCATGCTGAATATGGAGTAATAGCCAGATGCTCTGCACATCAAGATAAAAGGGCACAGTCCTCGTCCAGGAGAAAATCTCTGGCCACTAGGGGGAGACAGACATGTAAATAAATTATAGCATTACTTCAATGTGACATGTATTAAGACAGGTTGATACAAATGTCACAGAAGTCCTTGAGGAAGAACAGCTAACACAGAGGAACTGGCAAAAGCTCCACAGAAGTGACATAAGAGGAAATGTTTATTCATTCAGTGTAACTTTCTGAACACCTAAGTAAGTCCCAAGGACTGTGGATAAAGACTGCTGTTCCTCTACAACAGTGACCACTTCAGACATTTCTGAGCATCCCCTTCACCTTACTGGACTTCTCAGTGTCTCCTTACAAATGAGACAGACAGACAGACAGACAGACAGACATCTATGTGAGAGAGAAATATCAATCAGTTGCCTCCCGTGTGCGCCCCAAACCAGGGATCAAACCCACAACCTTCTGGTGCACAGGACAATGCTCCAACCAACGGAGCTGGGCCCATGTTTTTATCTTTTGATCTGGGTAACACTTATTGCCCCTAAAATAAGAGTCCCAAGCACAAAGATAAATGGAAGAACACATGCTCAGTTTTAACATAACTGCTTTAACACATTACAAAGAGTGTGTACTTATCAACTGACATGACTGAAAAAGCTTGCATTTCTTTAGCAGATCACAGCAATCCCAACAAGACCAAGAAATCCATAAAAGGAAGGCGTCACGCAAGGGGTGTCCAACCCATGGCCTGTAGGCCGCATGTGGCCCAACACAAAATTGTAAATTTACCTAAAACTGTTTTTTTGCTCATCAGTTTTCATTAGTGTTTGTTATATTTAATGTGTGGCCCAAAACAACTCTTCTTCTTTCAGTGTGGCCCAGATACCCCAAAAGGTTGTACACCCTTGAGAGAATTTGGCAAGGTTATTCACACCTAAGTCTGTTTTGATTAAAAAAAAAAAAAAAAAAAAAAAAAAAAA
>PVJI01018602.1:0-32913 GCA_004026765.1 Micronycteris hirsuta | reverse complement strand
ACAATTTTAAACCCCATTCATGCAAATACAAAAATTTACTCATTCAATGTCCCTAGCCAATAGACATATCTTGAACACCCGAAGAAAAATTATTTCTAGCACATTACATGCTAATTAATAGACTTCCTGGTGTTGCTTAGAGTTACAAATGGTGCCCCTCTGATATAGATTTTCTATTTGAGTCCTTTAAATGCTAACAAACTATACCTGGAGTGTTAGTTCTTGTTAGTGTTTTTGAAATATTAATCAACCATCCCTAAGAGGTAGATAAAATTAATACACACTCCTATACACATGTACTCACATATATCATGTTCTCTATTCTGGTGTATTTTAGAGTAAATCATAGAAAAACATAACAATTAGGGAATCACTCACATACAAAACAAATGACTGAGAATCTTGTCCTTACTATGTACCCCCCATACCATTTTTCAGTGAATTGACATGAGATTAAAAAGTTTGCTACTGAGACTAAGATTGCCTGCTTCACCCCTTAACTCTTGCCATGGTTCAGATGGAAACTGAAGAAGTTATTTCTGGTGCCTTCCATTGTAACTTGAAATGTGTTTGGTCACAGAGACAGAGCCCATCTTGATTTGGCTTAAAAATGGATTTGTTGGTTTTGCATTTCTGGATCTTTTGGGGTTCAATAGGCATTGCAAGCTTTCCTTGATAATTATCACAAAACCCAAATAATGTCCCTCCACCTTTTTCTGCTGCACAAAAAAATTTCATTTCACACACGTGTAAGTAGCAACAGAGAATGTACTGAATTTCACAACATAAACTGAGAAGGAGGTTTAATGTCAAATATTCCAAGTTCAATGTTCTTAAATTTCTCATGAGACATCACTCTCCTTTCAGATCTCCTCTACCTCACAAGTAATCAAGCAGATGTACTATCTAACTCTACCCTTCCCTCAAAAGCTGCCCAGCTCCTGCTAATTCCTTTCCTTCTTCTCTTCCAAAAGCATGTGTTACCTTTTTTCACGCACATAATAACCCTACCATTTACTTTGAATCCTATATACCAATTGATAGCACAGACCCCAAAGCCCCAGCTTTCACTGAGAATGAGTTTATCAAAACAGTAAATGTAGGTCTTTTCCTTTGAAGAATTTGTATGTCAGCAGCCTAGAAAAAATAAAACTAAATTTCCCACATTGTTACATCTGTTCTTAAGGAAAAATAGATGGCGTTCCAAACACCTTACGAATATATTTTTGGAACACAATCTCTCCTTAATTTGTAGAGTTCTTGAGTAATGAAAATAGGAAAGCATATTCATTAATTTTAGATTTTTGTCAAATGTGATGGATGTGGCTTCTTATGACGATACACAAGAATAAACTCAAAATGAATTAAAGACCTAAATGTTAGACTTAAAACTATAAAAATCCTAGAAGAAAACAGGCAATACAATCTTAGACATTTCTTGTAGCAATATTTTTTTTTCTGATATATCTCCTTGGACACGGGAAACAAAAGAAAAATAAACAAATGGGACTACATCAAACTAAAAAGGTTTTGCACAGCAAAGCAAACAACAAAATGAAAAGACAGCCCACTGAATGGGAAAACATGTTCTCCAATGATATATCTGATAAAGAGGTTAATATTCAAAATTTATAAAGAACTTACAAAACTCAGCACGAAAAAAACCCAAACAATCCAATTAAAAAATGAGCAAAGGACCTGAATAGACACTTCTCCAAAGAGGACATACAGATGTCCAATAGACATATGAAAAGATGCTCAATGTCACTAATCATCAGAGAAATGCAAATTAAAATCACAATGAGCTCTCACCTCATACTTGTCAGAATGGCTATCATTAATAAGTCAACAAACATCAAGAGTTGTGGAGGATGTGGGGAAAAGGGAATCCTCATGCACTGCAGGTGGGAATGCAGACTGGTGCAGCCAGTGTGGAAAGTAGTACGGAGTTACCTCAAAAAGTTAAAAATGGAACTGCCTGTGACCCAGCAATTCTACTTCTGGGAATATATCCAAAGAGACCAGAAGTACTAATTTGAAAGAATATATGCATCACTATGTTCATTGCTGCTTATTTACAATAGCCAAAATTTGGAAGCAGCCCCAGTGTCTATCAGAGGATGAATTGATTAAAAAATCTGTGGTACTTTTACATAGTGGGGTACTACTTGGCAGTAAAAAAACAAAAAACGAAAAACAGGAACACTTACCTTTTGGGACAGCATGGATGGATGGATGGACCTGGAGAGTATTATGCTAAGTGAAATGATCCAGTCAGAGAAAGACAAGTACCAAATGATTTCATGTATATCTGGACTCTAATGAACAAAATAAACTAACAAACAAAATCAAGACAGATTCAAAGTTACAGAGAACGGACTGATAGCTGTCAGAGGGGAGGGTTTGGGGCACTGAGTGAAAAAGATGAAGGGATTAAGCGAAAGAAAATAAACTTCCTAGATAAAGACAATAGTATGAGGATTACCAGAGGAAAAAGGAGTAGGGGAGATAGAAAGGGTAAAGGCGGGGTTAATGGTCGAGAGTGGTGGAGTATGGTGGATGGAAGGAGACTTGACTTGGGGTGGTGAACACACGACACAATATATAGATGATGTATTATAGAATTGTACACCTAAAACCCATATAATTTTATTAACCAATGTCATGCAAATAAGTTCAATTAAAATACATAAAGTTAATAGATTTTTCAAAGAACTTTAATAAAACCACATTCAAATAAGAATATTCTACAGCCCTGGCTGGTGTAGCTCAGTGGATTGAGCGCAGGCTGGGAACCAGACGATCCTGGTTCGATTCCCAGTCAGGGCACATGCCTGGGTTGCAGGCCAGGTCCCCAGTGAGGGCCATGTGAGAGGCAACCATACATTGCTGTTCCTCCCTCTCTTTCTCCCTCCCTTCTCCTCTCTCTAAAAAATAAATAAATAAAACCTTTAAAAAAAAAAGAATATTCTACAAAACCATTAAAATGTATTTATTAACAGACTTCTTAATGATTCACCATATTGTATCAAGGTGAAATTTTTACGATATAATATTAAATGCAAAAAGTAAGAAAGATGGTTGTATTTTGATCTAACATAATACAAATGCACTGACAAAGGCTGAGGGGAAATGGTAAAAGGTTAATAGTATTTTTCACTAAATAGAGGGGTCAATGAATGATCTATTGTCTACTTTGTACTTTACTGGGTTTCCAACAAAAGTCACATATTTATAAAATAAATAATAAAGTACCCCTGCATAATCACAAAAAAATTTGGATTTTCATCAAATATGATGGATGTGGCTTCTTATGATGATATCTGGCACGTAACAAAAAGGTACAAGCTGTACTATCTCAACACGCACTAAGCTGCAGTTATTTGTATGCCAAGTATTAACCTAAGAACAAATATCTAAAAATAATTGGGAGATCGTAATAAGCTCCCTAAAATAACTTTGTTAAAAAAACACGAAAAATCTGATTCTAGTAGTCAACTCTTCAACAGATGGAATTTGTCTCTCTACATTCTTTTGGTGATCATAATTTCTAGGAAAAAAATCAGGACAAAGGTCACTTGCAATGTTGCAATAATATTGGTGCAGGAAGTAGTTCAGGAGATATTGGAATTCCTAGGACATTTCCATAACTTATGGTAAAAACAATTCCAGATATTTTAAATCACTACCTGCCTTATTTCTAAGCAGCATCAGTCCGACAAACAGGCAGAGAACAGGACCTTTCTCTACGTGATGCCGTAAGGAACAGCACAATGTCCTAATTTCCTGAATCATCTCTGCCTACCATGGTTTTTCTTGATACCTGGATTAAAATTGCCATTACCTGAAACTTTCTTTGGAAATATTATGAAGAAATGTACATTCTTCAGGAAAGATTGTTAAAATGTTCACTATGTTATATTGCAAGGGAATGAAGAAAGATCCTTAACTGGAAATAGTTTGTTACTAGAAGGATGATATCTTGGCCCAAAGGGCATGAGAAATTAAATTCCACAGTGGGAAAAGAACTAGATTTGAATTCAGGAACTTTGAATTCTGGTGCTATTTATGACATTGACTTGACAAGGTATCTTGAGTGGCTCATTTCATTACTGGCAGTCACAATTTCTCCAACTGTGAAATGGGATCATAGAAGTAACCTTCCTCCTTTATAGGATTATGATGAGGATAGAATGATCTGAATTTTTGTCCTTTAAAAACTTGAGAAGTGCTCTAATAATATAAAGTATTGCTGTTATTAAACAAGATGATAGAATTAAGATTATGAAAACAAACAATTAGGACAGCAGAGGGAGCCTCATTTCAGGTTAGCTAGTGATAACTATAAACATTGATGATATTGAATGAAAGTGCAAAGGAAGGAAAGAGGACAAAACTTCCAAAACAATCATACAATCTAAATTGGATTGTATGAGGGGGAAAGTTGGGGCGTGCCATGCTTAAACTGAACTTCGCTTTTACCTAGAATTGGCTGTGCTAATAATGCAAATGTAAACTGAATGAATGGAAGATATATATATATATATATATATATATATATATATACAAATAAAAAACAGTATGACATCAAGAATGTTGATTGTATTTACTCTTTTTTTCAAAGACTAGTTGAAATAATAAGGTAGAAGCACAAGAGCTAATTTATTAGAAGATTTTTAAAAAGTTTTTGCTATGTTTTTCTAGAGTCTTTGGAATCAATATATAGTATGTTTCTTCATAATTTATTGAAGTAAATGTTTAATCTGGGAAAACTGACAAATTATAAGCCTAGGTTGGGACACTTCTGTATAAAATACATCTTTACAATCATTCAAATTCCTTTATCCATTTGTTCAAAAATCCACACAACAAGAACTGTCCGTAACTGCTCAGGGCTTTGTAGTAATAAAATTATTACCTAAGTACCAAAGAAAGCATGAAATCAGTTATAATTTTGGCCTCTGGTCTGCAAGTTCATGATATTTATCCTTCAAAAAATGCCTTGCCTATAGGGAGACAATGAATGATTTTGTGGAAAAATATCCTAAATTTTCTCATTACTCTAATTTCTGTAGTGAGTCTAAGGTTTAGATGTAACTTGAAAGATATTCTTGAGACACAATGAACCACTTCCCATCTTTCTCTGGTTCTCAGCTCGGCGTAAGTTTCATTCAAAGATGGAGGTATAGACAACAAACAACAGCTACAAAAAGAAGAAAAAATACTCCCGCTGCTGTTCATTTCCCCTTCTGTCTTCCATCCCATAAGATTCCAGGGAAGATATAAGGCAGAGAGAATAGACTATTCAGGACACTTTGGGTTTCACATGTCAAAAACTATCCCTAATTAGCTTAGGCAAAGGGAAATGTGTTGAAAGATTACTTGGTTTCTTCATGTTATTAAGGGAAAACAAACCACTGGGACAGCAGTGAGCTCCAGGAAACAAAGAGAATGAAATGAGCCTGCCATCTCTTCCATTTTACTCCTTTTGCCTGTCAACTTCCTTCTCCCCACAGCCCCCTGCAGACCAACGGTCTCCTTAAGTAGGAAACATGGTTATCAAGAGCAAGCAAGTTTAATATTCTATACCATCTATAATTTTAAAAACTCACTCATGATGACTTGGTTTCAGACAGCACAATCATGGGGGAAGGATTATGATTGGTCCAGCTTGGGTCAGACGAACCTGCCTTGGCACAATGGCCAGATGGCGGAGTGATATGAGAACTAGGAAGTGCTCGGTTACCCCGTGCTGGAGTGTGGAGGAGACTGGACTCTGCAGGAAGCTCAGTGGGGACGATGGCCATTCACTATAAGAAGGGGCAGGCAGAGAGTACTGACAAAAAGACTAACGATAGATACTTGTAAAGAACAAAGCAGGAATCATGAATATCTCAGTGATAATGTTATTTGTTGAGTAATTAACAAATCTTCCTTAAAAACTTATCTCTCTTATTTTTGTCCCCTTCTAATCACATTCTGGTAGTACTTTTGGTGAATTTCCAGAACATGCAGCCTCTGATTATAACAATAGATTGTGTTATGAAAATTCACTTGTAAGGGATTTGGAATTGAGGATACAGAGAATCAATACTACTAGTGGTATTTTTTTCAGGTCAGTTTATAGAAATGAAATCCGTACTATGCCCAAATGATAATACTAACAGTCTATTTGAATGCCATGGAACATCCAGTAGAGAGAGTATCTTTCTAAAAGCACAGCTTCTGCATTTTACCTCTTGGTGGTTTTACACCAGCATCAGGCAACCAGGTCATGGCTGGTAAGAGAAGACATGAAACAGAACTCTGCTGGAACTTCTGGAACCAGAAGTTTATTCACTCCGTGCCTGCCATGGCACGATGCAAAGAATATGGAATAAAGGCCTGACAAATTATGTTCTACATTGAGTGACTGCTCCTTGCTGTGGGACTTTAGAGAAGACACGTTGGTTTTCGCCTCTTAATATAACAGTGGCAGCAGGCAGTGTTGAAATTCAGGACTACCTTTGAAAGCTCTTTCAGCTGTAAAAGGTTATGCTTCTATGATTGAGAAACAGCACTTTTCTAAAGCACTGTAGCTGCTTAAGGGAAGGAAGCTCTCTAGGCTAATAGGTATGTGGGAAGGAGACTGGAAGAGAGAGAGCGGGAACACAGGTTCTACCCCTTCCACGTCCATTGGTTTATATAACTTTTTTCTAAGGTCTTCTGGAGGTCAAGAGCGGGGGAGTCTGGCCACTCTCCTTTTTTAAGTTTCTCCATATTAACCAATGAAAGTATCCCAAAACAGGATTGCAAAAATGATGGAATTGTCAGTATTTTCATTTGACAAAACAAACTTTAAAATGTGCCATTATTAAGCTATTCACAATTATGGTATTTATAAAAAATGAATCATTCATGGTATAATCCGGGTAGTTTGGTCCAGCAATCAGATGTATGTGTGAAGTTTTATGAGAGATATATTAAAAAAAAAGTCAATAAACTTGTCAATAAATGCATTTGTTGTTGTATATATGAACTCCTTTGGCAGTTTTATCAAAAGTCTAATTCATTGTCCGTTTTGCAGTAAGAGGCCATAACCAAAGGACCCTTCTTGCATCTTCTCTGTGAGGTCCTGCTCATTTGTTTAAGTAAATTGGAGGCTGTTTCTAGTTAGTAAATTGAAAATTTTAAGTGTATCAAACCAAAATAATAGTGCTGTTCATTGTCAATGATTTCAATTTACCCCTAAGAATCTGATCAGTGATCTTATCAGAGATATATATTCACACATATAAATATATCTAAAGCATATGTTTTTTCTCAGAGTAGTATATATTTTTCTCAAAGTAGTTTTTATTACTTGAGGGAGAAATAGAGTAAATATCGAAGCAAAGGTAAATAAACTAGACACACAAGAAGTTTGGGGAACATATTGAAATCATTTAAAATCCTTGGTAATCTATAAACATACTTTGAGGAGAATTCTTCTCCTCAAATCATGGGTTTAAAAAAAATTCAACATGGGCTTTAAAAAATTTTACATTAATTTTATTAATAATTTTAGAAATTTTCTAATACAAAAATGGTTGTAAATTTTTGTAAATTGAATGCAGTGTATATACTCCAAAAGTGAGATTGTTTCCCTTTCAAGAGAAAAATAATGTAAATTCAAAAGCCATGATTTTAAAACAATTAATTTATAATGTCTGAGAGGGTCAGAAGGGGTTCAACTTTGATATAAAAAAATAATTTCCCAGGTAAGTGAGACTCATGTGTTGAGACACTAAGTAAACTAGGTAAGTAAACACTCCCCTCTTCTTACTATGTTTGAATACTGCAGGGCAGAAATAATAGAAATATTTTTTCCTTCATATAAACTATATGAAATTGCTACTCCTTGTAGAATTTAAGTATATAATTGCTTCTTTGCATTAAAGGGAGGTGGGATTGGAGGGGGAGGGGAGGGGCGAGTATGCAGACAACTGTAATTGAACAACAATAAAGTAAAATTAAAAAAATAATAAATAAATAAAGTATTTTTAATAAAATCAAGATTTAAAAGGGATAACTGGAAATGAAAGAAATGATATCAGCTCAGCCAAGAAGAGTTTGTTAAATTTCTGTGTAAAAAGAAGAGAGACTGTGATTTTATGTGTGGACAAGTAGACCAACTGTCGGGCAGCAAATCAAAGAAGAAAGTAGGTCGGCGAGCCCCGCAGCAATGAAATCAACTACTATTATTTAAAAGAGTGGCCAGAGAATAAAACTGACTGTGAACAAGAATGCCTGCAAGAATAATGGTAAATTGAACAGAAAAGCAGGGTCAGAGAAAAACAGTGGCAAGGCTCAGAGTGCGAACTCCATGTTCCTGGGTCAGGCAGAGGACGAACAGCAGAACAAACTTGTCTTTGAGAAGTTTCCTGGCCACCAGCAAGCGGGTAATGAGAAGCTAACAGAGCTGAGGCCCTCCTCAGAGAAAGGAGAGGAAAGCGACATCACGGGATGAAAAGAGCTGAGTAGATTTTGCGAGTGGGTGTAACTATCGACTCAACAGGATTGGCAATTTTCAATTAAAAAATAAGTAAAAAGAGAATCACTGATGGGACCAAAATCTGTGATCAAATTCATTTACATTACTTACAGTTGTGAAAGCCATAGACCCTATTGGGATTGATTAACTGTCTGGTGACCAGAGCAAAATGATAGAGTGGGGAAAGTACCATTTCTTGTTTGCATCTTTAAAGGTTTACTTTACATTTTCTTGAACTAGATGGAATCTCAAAATCATAATTGCTAAGTGAGTCTAGATTGGTAATCTAAAACAGCATAGGAGACTGGGAAGAAGAAACTAACTCCATATGAAAACCACCGAACCCTTTTCTATTTATCATAGGAGATGTGACAAGTTTGATTGGGCAGAAGTTCCTTCATCTGAAAAAAATCAGCTAGGTTGAAAATTATTTATACTTTGAATAGGAAGTATTTTTAATGAAAGTTGAGATTGAAGTCAGTCATTTCTGTTTACTTAAAAAACATTGAGCATCTATGATATTCATGCATTGTTCTAGGCTCTGCTAATCAGTGAATAAAATAATATATTGGCTCTAATTGCATGCTGTTAGCATTATAGTGGGAGGGGCATACCACAAGCCCATAAATAAATATGACATCAGGGAGTGACAAGTGCTCTAAAGCAGCAATTTTCAACAGGTCTGCTATAAGAATTTTTAAAACATCCAATACCTGGCACTTTAGTCAGTGGCACTAACTTTTTTTCCTTAGGCTGTCAAATCAAAAAATGACAACAGCCAATATCAATAGCCATTTGGTGTGAATGAATCAAAATTATACCTTTATAATTTTCAGCAAAAATATAATACATATTTTTGGTGTGCCACAGAATTTTAGTAGTTAGTTTATGTATGCCATGAGATGAAAAGGTTAAAAATTGCTGCTCTGAAGGAAGGAAAAAGTAAGATAAAGCCTGGTCAGCAGGCAGAAAGTAAAGGAACGAAGCATGGGGTGTTTTAGATGGGACGGACAGTGAAGGCTTCTCTAAAATGATGCCATCGGAGCAGACCCGATGGCACAAATTGAGGTGAAGGGAAAAGGCACGTGGGTCTCTCAGAGGAAGAAGAATCCAGAAAAAAGAGGGAGGAGGACTAGGCTCTGAGTCTGTATAGTGGCTATGTGTAAAAGATCAATGTAACTAAGCCAGTGAGAAGAGAGTTGGAAGGAGACAGGTCAGGAGACAGGACTTATGAAGGATCTTATGATTACAAGGTGTTAGAAATTCATTTTCACTCGATGTTAGCCACAAGGCTGAGAAGCAATGGAAATTCATTCTTAAGATAATGGAAGTCATCAAAGGTTGTCATCAGAGTGTAATTTGATTTGTTTTTTTAAAAGATTATTCTATAAGTTATTTGAGAAATTAACTATAGGATGACAGAAGAAAAAATGAGGAGACAGAATGCTATTGAGGTCCTCTAGGTAGAGATTAGTGATGCACTGGATTAAGGTGATAGTGCTGTAATTGATGGAACATGATTAGGTTTGGGGTGTCATTTTGAATGTAGGACCTTTAAAATTTGGCTATGCACTGGAACAGAGTATGAAAGGAACAAGAAGCAAAAAGCTACACTTGGCCTAATAAAATTCTATTAACTAAAATGTAAAAGATTTGGAAAAGAATAGGTCGGTGAGGGCAGGTGCTTGTTTATGTTTGTTGGAAGACTGGGAGCAGAATCAAGATTAGGTTTTGGATATCCTAGGTTTGGAATGCCTATTAAGCATTCAAAATTTGGAACACAGTTAGGCTGTTGGCTATATGAATCTGAGCTCAGTCCTCAAATTGGGACTGATGATATATAATTGGGAGTCATCAATTTATAGATTCTATTTAAAGCAATGGCACTGAATGAGATTATTTAGGGAGTGAGTGTAAATAGGGAAGACATTCAATAACCAAGTCTTAGAAATGAATGGCATGTTGGGTTAAGAAAGAATAGAATTGGCTAGCAGAATAGACCAAGGAGGAGGCAGGTAGGAAAACAGGAGTGTTACCATTTTGAGATCAAATTAGTGATTCAACAAAAAAAGGTGACCAATTGTATTGAACGTTGCCAAGATTTTATCTAAAATGAGTGTGAAACTGACCACTGGATTTACCCAGGTGAAGTCTGTTGGGAGATTTGATAAGAACTTTTAAAAAGATCAGTGAGTCTGATTGAAGTGTGTTAAAGAGAGATGATAAAGTGATGTAGTCTCTTCAGTATACTACGAGGAGTTTTGCCATGAAGAGGAGGAAAGATTGGGGCAGTGGCTAGAGGGAGCTCTTGAAACGGGAAATATTAAAACATGTTTTTGTGGTTATGGGAATATTTTTGTGGAATGAAAGAAATTGATGATGCAGGAGAGAGAGGTTATATTTTTGGAGCATTCTTTGAAAGGGGGAGGGAAACTGTGAAAAATGAGGTGTGACAAAATGAGGGGAGACTCTTACAAGAGAAGGCTGAGTTAGGGACAGATCTGGATCCATCGGTGGATTTGGTCACACCGATACCAGTTCATTACTGATCGCTTCAATCTCCTCTGTAAAATCAGTCAAGTATGAGGAGAGTATAGTGTTTTTGGAGATTTAAGGACTAAAATAATATAAGAATGACTTGGAAAAATAAAGTAGATCTTCCAGGAAATGTTGAAGACCACGTTAAGTAAGTGGTTAAAAATTTTATGTGAAAACAGTCATCATGGTTTCAGCTTTTTTGTCCATACAGTGCCTGAACTCTAGGTTCAGGCATTATAATGATAGAGAATTGGGTTTCACAGCAACTGTAGTTTTGTCAGGTGTGATGATTTCCTTTATCTCAGATACCTTTCCTCGCTTTGAAGTCTTTTCTGTCTGAAAGTAATATAGCTACTCCTGCTTTTTATAATTAACATTAACAGAGTATATCTTTCTCCACCCATTTACTTTTAATCTATCTGTCTTAATATTTAAAGTAAATTTCTTGTAGGCATTTTATTGTTGTATCTGTTTTTTTTAATCCACTCTCACATTTTTTGTCTATTCATTGGCGCATTTAGACCACTGACATTCAAAGTGATTATTGCTGTAGTTGGATTACTACCATGTTTTCTATTTGTTGCCCTTGTTCTTTGCTCCTATTTTTGCCTTCCACTCCTTTTTTTTTTACCTTTCCATTTCCTCTCTTACCATATCTATTATACTTTTTAAACCTATTTTTAGTGGTTGTCCTAGAAATTGCAATATATTTTATGACTAAACCAACTTTACTTTCAAATAACACTATGCTACTTTACAGGTCATGTGAGTACCTTAAAATAACAAATGAACTGCATTCCTTTCTCCTGTCCCTTGTATCATTTCTGTCATTTATTTTACCTATATGTAGGCATACATATGCATATATACACATATAAAATGTATACATTAGCATACATAATTGAATACATTGTTGCTATCTGTTAGATCAATTAAGGATAGGAAAAGTTAAAGTTTTCATTTTACCTTTATTTATTCCGTTATTGATGCTCTTCCTTTCTTTATGTAGACCCAAGTTTCTGACAATATAATTTTCCTTTTATCTGAGGAACTTCTTTCACCATTTCTTGCAGGGCAGGTCTACCTGCAACAAATTTCCTTTATTTTTATTTGTCCGAGAAGGACTTTCTTCTTGACTTCTGAAGGATAATTTCAGAAGGTACTGAATTCTGAGTTGGTGGAATTTTTTTCTCAACATTTTAAATACTTCTGTTCATGCTCTTCTTCCTTGTATGGTTTCTGAGGAGAAGTTGGATATAATTCTTATGTTTGTTCTTCCAAAGGTAATATTTTTCTTTGGCCTTATTTCAGAATTTTTCCCCTTTATCTTTGATTTTCTTTAGTTTGAATATAACATGCCTAGCTGTAGTTCTTTTGGCAGCTATTCTGTTTGGTGTTCTCTGAGCTTCCTGGCTATGTGGTTTCATCTCTGACATTAATTAGAGAGAGATTCTTACTCATTAGGGCTTCAAACATTATCTGTTTCTTTCTCTTTCTTCTCCTTTTGGTATTCCCATTACAATTATTTTACACCTTTTGTAGTCATCTCACAGTTTTTGCATATTCTGTTTTACATTTTTGTATGTTAACTCTTTACTTTTCAGTGTTGGAAGTTTCTATTGTCATATCATTAAGCTCAAATATTCTTTCCTCACCCAGGTATAGTCTACTAAAGAGCCTATCGAAGACTGTTTAAAATTTTTATTACAATGTTTTTGATTTCTACTGTTTTTTATTCTTCCTCAAAATTTCCATTTATCTATTTATACTATCCATCTGTTCTTGCATATTGTCTATTTTTTTTCATTAAAGTCCTTAGCATAAAATCATAATTAAACAAAAAGCCTGGTCTGATAATTCCAACATTCCTGCCATATCTGATTCTGATTCTGATGCTTGTTGAGTCTCTTCAAACTGTGTATCTTGCCTATAGCATGCCTGGTAATTTTTGTGGAAAGGTGCACATGGTGGACTGGTTAAAAGAAACTACAGTAAATGGATCTTTAGGAGTGTAGTGGTAAGGTGTGGGGAACACGTGTTCTGTAGTCTATGATTGGGTCTCAGATCTTCTAGGGAGCCTGTGCCTTGGGACTATGGACTTCACCAGTGCTTCTCAGTCTCCCCCTCCCCCATCAGGTGACACAAAATGACTAGAGGGGGGTAGAATTGCTATTTTCTTCCCCTAGGTAGGTTAGACTCTGATAAAACCTCAGCAGTTCAGGCTGTAGTAGAATAGTTTCTTCTGAGAGCAGACCTTGTTAAGAAGAACAGAGTGCTCTGTTTTTTAAAATGGCCACTATTCCCATTCCCTGTTAAAGGATAAGATATTTTTTCTATGATTTTTATTGTGAATAACTAATAGAGCTCCAGGAGGTAAACTTTACAAAAGTGTGAGGTCCTCCTGTGGATGACCACGCTCTATCCCACCCAGAGTTGTCAGGGGGTGGGTTGTTTTTTTGCTTTGAATAAGAGAAAATTTATTTAGGAAATTATAGAAGTAGTAGAAGTTAGCCAGCTGGGCTGCGTAGGCCTGGGAAACTAGTTACAGAAGCAAAAGAAGGGCTGTTGGAGTTTAGGAGAGAGAAAAGCAAAGGCAATGTGTGTAGGGGAAAGAAGAGGGGACAGGAAAGGTGTGGACATGCTCTCGAGAGGAAGCACATGCCTTTTTTTCCCCCACCCAGAGTTTTTCCTCTCAACCTTATCCACAGTGAGCTTCCAGCCATTCACTAATTACAGTTTAGGTTTCCCTACCCTGGCACTGGTTCCTGCAGAGGTTTCTGCTCCAGTAAGTTGCGTTGGTCTGTATTTGCCTGTCTGTCCCTCCATATTTTGGCATGTTTTGTCAGTGATTTGCCCTGTGACCTTACTTCTCTAATGGATCTAAGAGTTGGGTTTTTTTTGTTTTTTTTTTTTCAGTTTGTTCAGCTTTTTACTTATCAATAGAACAGAGTGGTGACTTCTAAGTTCCTTACATCTGGGACCCTATAGTAATTCTTTGAAAATGTAGATCAGATCGTTTTGCCCCTCTGCTTAAAAAAATAAATATGCCAGTGGCTCCCCAGAATAACAATCAAAACTTTTATAATGTCCTATAAGGTCCTATACACAGTCAGGCCCCCCCTCCTCCCTGCCTGCATTCATCTCTCTAAGCTTGCCTTCTACTACTCCCCCTCACTCACGTCCTTCCCAATACTCCAGGCTCATGGCTGTTCTTTGACCATGTCAGGCGTGCTCCAAACTTAAAGCCTTTACAATTCTTGATTCATCTGCCTGGGATGGTCTTCTCCCGGACAGATCCATGAGCTATCTTTTAGTCTAGCCAGGGACTTTTCTTCTTGGGACCAAGCTCCATTGCAATCTAAAGATTTCTCCATGAACTTAGAATGATTTGGTTGTGTGATTGGGCATACACTGGCATCAGGCTGTGGTACCCGGGGTAGTGACCATTGTTTTAATAGGAAAGTACCCTGCCTGGAAAATAGCCTTGAAATATATCAGCACAGGACATCCTCCTGTGGACACACTTGAAAAATACAGACAGCATTTGCTTCCGGGGCTGTAAGTGAAATTCTCGTTTCATTATTTTATTTTTAGTGCTTTCAAGGCTAACCACTGACTCTTGCTGATTGATGCATTCTTTATTTTAGACATGCTGTTGTGTTCAATCAGTGGCAGTCAAGTCTTGTGAGCTAGGGAGCCATTCTTTCTCCTTCTAAAGTGAAATTGCTCAACACAGTTTAGCTCCGTTTTGTGTAGGCTTAAAAATTTAACTCTGCTTCTGAGTTCATGGGGAATGCAGTAGCTTAGAAGAAAGAGGGGATGTCGGAAGGGCACTTGACTGCAGAGGACAAAAGAGACACTTAGTCTGTCAAAGTGATTCTTATGCTAGGTTGAGTAGCAGGATTCTCACTATATATATTGACACAAAATGACTAGAGGGGAGTCATTTATATATCTAGTCAAATATATATAAAATATTTGGCCTGGCCCCAACCTCAGACTTACTGATAAAGATGTGGACACTTTACATTTTGATGTAAATCTAGTCTCACTTATAAAAGACTTTAAGAGACTTTAATCTAGACTCACTTATAAAAGACCTCAGTGTTTGCTGATAAATCTTTCACTAAGGTTTTCTTCTTGGGCACCAACCTTGGTAAAATATATGATAGGTGTAAAAATATACTTAAATATATAATACTTATGAACACAAAATAAACATACTGCCCCTATTCCTATGTATTATTAATAGAGAAGAATATTACTCATTGATTCTCCTGTAGAGGAAATGCTTCCCTAAGTAATAGGGAGTTAAGTGAAACATGTTTATTTACAATGTATCTTTTTTTTTTAATTTTTATTTATTTTTAGAGAGAGGGGAAGGAGGGAGAAAGAGAGGGAGAGAAATAGCAATGTATGGATGCCTCTCACATGGCCCTCATGAGGACCTGGCCCGCAACCCAGGCATGTGCCCTGACTGGAAATCGAATCGGGATCGCTTGGTTCCCAGCCCGTGCTCAATCCACTGAGCTACACCAGCCAGGGCTTATTTACAGTGTATCTTAACTGACTAGTCACCATATTAGAACACAGAGTAACTATGCTGTATTTACTTCATATAATATCTTTTCAAAGAATTTGATAATAAAAAGGGCTTCATGATTTTGTCACCAATTTTTTCTTCAGGTTTTAACTTTTAAAAAGATCAAAAGACTCAATGGAAGATTGAGTCCTGGTGACTTAGATGAATAGTCCCCAGTAGGAATTAATGACGTGGTTTATAGCCAATGATTGCTCTGTGAATTTAAGCAGGTCGCTTTGTTATCTAAAATTGTTCCTTCATCTTTAAACTGAAGAGATTAGACTAGGATTCACATTCACGATCATGTGAGGGTCAGAGACCTCTCTAAGATTCTGCTGAAACTATGGCCCTTCTTCCCCGAAAAGGCACAAATACAACTATAGATAGAATTCCAAGAGGGTTCAGAGGTTCTCTATATTCCGCCCACAGATTCTTTAGAGGGCTTTAGGATGATTTCTAAGGTCTAAAGTATGTGGTTAAAAAAATCGAATCCATTAACTTTGCTACTCCCTATGTGAATTACTCTTAAAATGTAGATTTGGGCTACTCATGTCATTTGAAAGTTATAATTACTTTTTATAACTTAGACTACTCACAGCAGAGCAAGTTTTTCAGTTTAAAAGAACCTCTTTTGGGCATTAATAGCATCTCAGGGTCAGTGAAGTTGTTCGTCTCCACTGTTACTCAATGCAGTGTTCCTTCTATAGCTCACCTCAGAGTCAACATTTAGCTTTGACTTGAACACACGCAGGGATGGGGAGCTCACTCACATTTGTTGCTGGACAAACATAGTGTAGGAATTTTCTTTTTTATTGAGCTATCATTGGTCCTCACCATATAAGTTTCCACCATTGACCTATTTCTGCTCTCAGGAGATACATAAACAAATGTTAGTTCTTTCTTCAGACTTTTAGGAGTTCCATGGCAGCCTCTTTTACCCTGTCTTAATTCTCTCTATGCTAAACATTCCGGTATCACATATAATCCTTCTAGAAAGTGATGTCATAAGATTACTTTTAATCCCAATTACCTTCCTCAATAGAAGTTGTGAAACTAAGAGCCCAGAATTAGGCTCATGATCCAGAAAAGGTCTGCCCAGCGCGCGGTTAGGGAATACTTCCCGCGCTTAAACCGCTGCCTCCGCTGCCAGGAAGGCTGCCAGCACTGCCGAGAGCTCTGTTCCTGGAAACAGGTGACTCTGCTGAGCCATTTTGAAAGTGTGGCCACCTGAAACCCTTAACTATAATCAATCTAGCTTGTCCCTATTCTCTACATTTTAGAATGAAAATAATCTTTCTAAAACAAAACTCCTTATTGAACTCTACATAATTGCTTAGGCCATCTTTCCAGCTCTTAGAAACCTTTGGAATACTGCTGGTCTTGCCATTCCTTATGTCATTTTCTCTTCCAGGTTTTTTCCAACTTTTGTGTAATCTACAAATGTCATAACCCTGTCTTTTTTTTTTCATCCAAATGTATTGATAAACATATTGGCCTGTGGTTTGCCAAATATAAGCCTCCCTCTATGGACTCATTATTCCTAATTCTTCACTCAGTCACTTCTTCACGACTTCACCCAACTATTTAACCTCCTAATCTACAGAATGGAGAAGAGCGTGACTGTTATGTTGTGTCTGGGAACAATGCTTATTTCTTTTTCTTTCTTCTTTTGCTCAGTCTACTTTCTTCTCTCAAACTGTATTTTTTCATTCCTTCATGTATTCATACTGCATAGCCTGCTCTTCTCTACATGGTCCCCTTTGCTGTGTGTTCATTTTGCTGTGGAGAAAAGCACCTACATTGTGTTTTGGGGAACCCTTTGTCTTCTGTCGGGGTGCAGGGCTGGCGGAGTCTGCGCTGCTCCAGCAGGCCCTTTGCCCAAGCGGAGCATCAGCCCCTGTGCAGGTGAGGTGTTTCCTACCTGCTCATTAGCACTTGGCAGAGGAGGCGGCTCCAAGGATTTCATCACCACCACCAGACCAAGTTATTTTCCTTCACCTCCAGAATTACTCAAATAGCAAATGAGCATTTAGAGAAAATTTTAAAACAAAGTAATATGCACCATACAGTTCAAAGATTCCTTCCTATTTTCCAAGCCCCATTCCCTCATGATCTCCAAGCTCCTTCCTGTCTCTATAGCTATGCTCCCTTTTTTTTTTTTTATGCACAGGTACCCACATATATCTCTTCCAATCAACAGAGCTTCATTAATCAATTGTTTGTCTTAATCATTCCATTGTTTATTTACCAGTCTTATGTTACCGGCACCAATTTATTAAGAGTTCATATGTATAAGAGAGAAAATTGCTTTGATTTCAGGATTAAATACATTTGTGTACATGGGTTTGATTTCTCAAAAGTTACATAGGAATGAGATTTTGCAGATCCCATTTTTTGGTTAGTGTATAAGTAACTGGCCCACATTATATATTAACTGAATAAAATGTATGGACTGGGGAGGAACCAGTGGCTGAATGTTCCACCTAGTTGCTGGGAAACCAGTCATTTTGTGATGTCACAGCTCCTCAGGTTGAGGGCCACTATGGTTTGAACTGCTTATCTGTGTTGGCCTACCAAGACAGCCTCTCAAGCTGCAGGTTTGGAATTATGCCGATGTGGAAGGCTGCTGAAGAAAGGTTTACTTGACATGGCCCACATTTCCTCAGAATGTCAAGATGCTTCCCCCAAGGTTGGATCTACTGATTCAGAAACCTCCCTTACATCTGCCTTGTGTGATGACCCATACTTTGGGGACTTGGACTTGAGGTCTCTGGTTGAAGAAAATGCCTTTCAGGCTTTGTGTGAAGTGACCTTGATAAAAAGACCCCGTTACGCAGTCTGTGCCTCTGAATCAGATGAAGATAATGATTTTCTCTCTATGACCTTTCCCAGAAAACTGTGGAAAATAGTTGAAAGTGATCAAATTAAGTCTATCTGGTGGGATGAGAAGGGAACTTCGATAGTGATTAATGAGGAACTCTTTAAGAAAGAAGTTTTGGAAAGAAAGGCCCCTTTCAGAATATTTGACACTGATAATATGAAAAGTTTAGTTCGGCAGCTTAACCTGTATGGTTTTAGTAAAATGCGACAGAATATTCAAAGATCAGCTTCTCTAGCTGACTTTCTGGCAGAAGAAAAAGTACTCTCGGTCTTAAACAAGGTATGTAGAAATTTTCAGATACAACTTACATAAGAAATGCATAAACTTTTATTTTGTAGAAAATAATGTTCATTTATAAGAGCTGAAAACATATCTTTAAAATAATATTAAATGCCATTCAAATATTTTTGTCTAAATGTAGGACTACTTGAGCATCAACATTCAAGATTATAGGGAATTTTCCTCATAACTTTGAACCTTGTCAAATGATCTCTATTTCAATAAAGGTCCTGAAACGTTTTGAAGTAGCATTCCTAGTTAGTGGAAATGTACAACACATTTTTACTTTGCAATCATAACTTAATGTCTATATGATTAAAAAGTACATTTTTAAACATATTAGCAAGTCCCCAATGTTTCTGGCACTCGTGCCTGGTTTCAAGCAAGGTAATTTATCCTCAAGTTGGGGGTTAGGAGGGTTAAGACAGGGCCCGGGTGGGGCTGGGGCTCAGGCAGCAATGGGCGCAAAGTTCTGCTCACTGGCTCGCCTGCTGCTGTGCGGCCTCAACGTTAACAGGTTTAGGGCAGTCTGAGGCCCCAGGTTTGGGGACACCTGGACATGTATTGTTCTAGGACATTAAGTTTTTGTGATGAAACTGAAATCATAAATCATAGAGTAGGTTTGTTACGGTCTTGTACCTTGGTTGAAAATGTCACTAAAGTACTTTCTCCTTTGCTTTTAGTTACAGTGCTATCATAATCCCAATTTTAAACGAGGGTGTCCCCAACTTTTAGTAAGGATTAAAAGAAGACGTGGGATTAAAACTGCTTCTTCAGCAACTTCATTAGTTCAAGATTTCAACAAGAAGCACTTTGGAGCTGAGGGTCATGTGAATAACCCTAATTCTGGTTATGTTGCTGAAAGAAGTGGGGAAAGTGTATTTTCACACTCCACAAATTTAACTATGCCTCTCCTAAGAAATCCTGCTACCAGCCAGAGAGTGGCTAAGACAACTGAGCCAATCAGAACTGCTTTTGCTCCTCCATCATCTACTTTACTTCGACCCTCGGGACAAATTTTAATGAATCAAAATGCTCTTTCAAGGCAGTTGACCACCTTTCCTGTGCATTCACACAGCAGCTACACTCAAGCCAACATTCACATTGGGAACTTCGTCACCACCACTGCTTCTGAGAACCACAGTATTTCTCCCTTACACAGAAGTTATTTCGATAAAATGGGGGAGCCTTCCCTTTTCCCAAACACGTATCTTTATTCACCAGTCCTTGATGGTCTTCCTATTAACCTGCAACCAGCAGGGAGCCCAAGCTTCCCGGTGCCAGCGGCCACTGATGCATCTGCCGCCTCTCCTTTAAGGTCGACTCCTCCCTCAACTTCGTCAGAGGTACATCACTGTAATTACAACTGATCTACCAAAGAACTCTGAAATGAAGCCACAGTTGACATCTGTATTGGCAAATCAGCAAAATGCCAGCAAATCTTTTTGAACAATAAAATCCCACATTCATCTTTAAAAAAACAGAACAAAGTATATGCGTGTTTGGAGATGGGGGAGGGGTAGGGAGAAAAATAATTAGACTGTCCTCACAGACTCGACATTTTCATCTCAGCATTATTGCACCTATAACCAAATAAATACCGCTCATAGAAACAAAAAAAGATTTAAAACACAAATTTCCCAACCGTCCATTATTCCGTGAAAAGATGACATTAGTGTAAACTGCATAGGGAGCCGAAGCATTTATTGTTTTGTAGAAATGTTCTATAGCATTGCTCTGTGATGTCACCAACTCTTGCCTCATCAAAACCTTTTACCTGGAAACAGTTACTGTCACACAAGAATAAGGCTGTGAAGGGCATCTCCCAGAGTTTGCCCAAGTGAGTGATTTCACCGTTAACAAGGCTTACTGATATGACTTTGTGACCATTAGTACTGTAAAATCAATTAAATGTGCCTCAGAGTAGGGTGGATCAAGCAGATCCATACCCAGGTCTGGAAAGTTGATCAGCAGTCGATGATGGTTTAATAAGTTGGATATTTTGATGACTAATTTTGTTCATGTTTAACTGTCTAATATAGACAAATTAATGTTGGCATAAAGTTATTAATCCTAGTTTAAAGGAAATTGTTTTGAACACCAGTTTATGACTCTGTATAGTTACCTTGCGGATGGAAGGGATGGGCTCTAGAGCCATAGACCCTTCACAGACCCAGAGATGTACCGACCATTTCACCTCAGGAAAGAGAGGAGACAGCTGAATGACTGTTGTGCTTTACTGTTTCGGAGGGAGTCCCGGCATCTTCTGAGCCAGGTTCATAGGTACTGTAAACCTCTGATAAATCCTAGAGGATGTTAGGAACATCTGGTCAGCATCCAAAAAGCTAAAGGTGAAAATAAATCGGTATCTTCTGACAAAGTTTTATGCCTCAGTCAGTCCATACCAAGGACTATGATGTGTCAGACCTTCTCTTAGAGCCACTTCATCCTTATAACCTTGAACAAATTTTATCTTCTTGGAGTCTAAATTTCACTAGCAAGGTATTTATCTCACGGAGTCGTTGTGAGGTTAGTGACTCGAAATGTAAGACTTTAGCAGTGATTAAGTGGATGCTCTTTGAACTCTCTGCCCCTCTCAGCATTCAGACCCTCCCACCCGTGTGATTTGCAGTAACGGGAAGTAAGTTCTGTTGGTTAATAACAGACATCTCTCTAGAGCCTTGGGTCAAAAGGAGTTGTGAGTGATCTGTGTTTTCAGATCAAATTAAAGTATTTAAATATTATTACAACTGGTCAAATATTTTTGCAAGATAATTCACCAAGCCCGAGGATGCCATTCTTTGCCAAACAGCACTCTGAGCCTTGCTGACTGCAGTACATGAAAATCCACACTTTTTGTTTTCAGTTTTTTTGTTTCGGAGCCAGCACGAGCAGTGGCATCCTTTCACTGATCAGTTCTCACTGGTATGTTTTCCAGTATTCCATATAAAAGTCTGATCAACAATTTTCCAAAATATAAAATATGTATAAAATTTCCCATATGCCCAGAGTTTCAGCTCGTATGATGTTTTAACAGAATAGACTCAAGTGAAGCTAGTTTTATAGTAGTTGTCATCTATGAGTATATTCCAAATTTGAATTAATTAAAAAAATATGAATATACATCATTGTGGAATGGCTAAAATTGTATACCAAATTGTTTGTTACTTTATAAATTCCGTCAACCATTTATGCAATAAATATTAATGAGCACCTGCTGTTTGCCAGGCAATGCATCTGGGACCACAAAGTGAGACTACATAATCCTGACTTCAAGAAGTTGGCCCTAATGAAAAAGACATGTGAACAAATACAGTTCTATAAGATGACTAGTATAAGACAAAGTGATCCAAGAGCAGTGGGGAAATAGGAGAAAGGTTTAGGTCTTTCTACTTGGGGAATTAGGGAGCCTTCACAGAGGCGGCGTGCTGAGACCAGAAGGATGAGTGGGAGATTACCAGGTGGGCGAGAAGGAAGAAGCAATTTGTCAGAGAACAGAACAAGAAAAGCACAGAGGCTTGAGGGAGCGTGGGGTGGTCAGGGAACATGGAAGAGTGGGTTGTATTGTTCAAGAATAAATTACTGTGAAAGGTGGAAGCAGGCAGGGCTGGTGAGAAATGAGGCCCAACAGGTAGGGAGAGGCCAGATCATACAAGTCTGTAGAGCAGGCAAAGGTATGCCAATGTTTTCTCTCTCTGTAGGTGGTGGGGGAAGTGACTGAAGACTTTTGAGTACAGAAGTTTCATAATTATATGGGTATGTTCCTTTTCCCAATAACAATATTATGATTCTTTGGTCGTTTACAAATTACAAAAATGGCAAACACCAACCCCTTTGTTCCCAGGAGTTTCAATGGTTCTTGTTGTAACAGAGTTCAGGAATGCCAAATGAAATATTTGAACTAAAATGATATATTGGAATTACAATAAGAGCCTGTGAGCAGATTTTTAGTTAACAGGTTTTTAACAGGCTGTGATGCAATTCTTAATGGAGAAGATTAAATTATAAAAGATAGCCTGCCTCTCATGGAAATTTGGCTGGGTGTGTTTGTATTCCTCAGTGAATTAAAAGGCTTATATAGGATTAGATTGTTGAGATTCTTAAAGAAAATACATATAAACGAGGGAAAACTTTCCATTCATTCTCTTTATCTCTAGCAGCAAGGCAGTGAATCTGTCCTGATAAATTTCACTTAAGTTGAGCATAACTTTTTATAATTTCAGGGGTTAAACACCTGAAAGGCCCGAGTAAATCAGCATTTCCCGAAGAAGAAGAGGGCGTCCATGAAAGAGAAGAGCAATGGGACCATTAATGAGGGGTCTGCAGCGAGAAGACTTCTTGGGAACAACTGAACTATTCTCTTTTCTGAACAACCCGTGGGAAGCCGCTGCTTGACCTCCAGAAGCATCTCCACCTCTGCTCTCCACAGTCATGCTTCAGTAGCACACCTCCTCGGAGCCCTCCTGGATTGGACCTTAGAACTAAGTACAGGCTGTTCCTTACGTTTGCAAGTCAAAAACAAGCATTTATTTTAGAGTGACTTTTCTTTTTAATGACATTGACATTTGCAAACATGTGAATGTTCTAACTTTAATATTGCTGAGCTTAATCCCTGATGTTCTTCTGATATAGCTTGCCTTCTAAGGTCAAATGTAAATAGCATCAATATAAGAATAAAAAATAAATATTAAATACATTTAGACATGAATATGTGTCTGGGTTTAACTTACAGAGGAATATTTAATATTAAAATTTAATACTTTTTGTTAACTTTTAAGTTAAGATCTGTACATGGTATTTATTTCAAAATGATGAATAAATGCCAGATTTCTTGATTGAAAGACCACAGTGTATTAGTGTTTAGACTAGATATTATAAAAGAAAAATGCTAAATCTAAAATAAAATATGCAAAGTCTGCCTTGCCACATTTTTTGTTATTATTTGAAATATGAGCTATTTCCTACTGCATTTTAATGAATCATTAGCATTTTATAAATCTTCTATTATCATAAAATAAGAAAAGCCATTACTTCATGCCTATAGTCATTCATTAATTCAACAACTATTTTTTATGAGTTTATCTCTGGAAAGGCATTTTGTTGAGGGTTATGAAAATAAAGAAAAATAATTTCTGGAACTGGCAGAGAAGATAAAGCATTAGTATAAAGCAAGGTTTTCTAAGACAGTATATATTTATTAAACATGGCTTTTGATAATTCCAAGTTCTGGTCTCCTAAAGAATGTTAATTATTTATGGCATTTCATTGTAAAAATTTAGTGGGGTTGGAGGAATGCCCAGCTTCATTCCCACATTGATGATATTAGTGAGGGTCAAATATTTCATGTATAAAAAAGTGAAAAGACTTCTCAAAAGTCAGTAAAAAGACAAATTAATATGGGGAAAAAATCCAATGTGAATTCCATTGTGGGATCTTAATATCAACATTACAAGAAATAAAACTATTGTTTTTAATTTTGAATGTGATATATATAATATAGAGATTAAGAGAAAATGTGTGTGAATTTATAAGACAATATAGTAGGGATGATCATTTTCCTTCATATATTTTCCACAAAAAAATAAATGCAAAACACAGTGATAACTGGTATTTCAAGTATGAATGAGTACTCTATTTCCAAGTTTCTTCTTCCTTCTTCCCTTTCCTTCCTTCCTTCCTTCTTTTCTTCCCTCCCTCCTTCTTTTCCTTTTTAAGCCAGTTTTACCCAAAACTTTTTGGAGTTTCTAGACCACCTGCTATGACTGTTTGATTTCCTAAGTTTCACTCTACTTAAAACCTGATTAAGGCACATATTTACTGTACGTAATGTTGAATTATTTGTGTTTGGAAAGTGTCCTGATACCCCTTGAGATTATTTGAGTACCCTGAGGTGCTTAAATATAAAACTGCCCTTTGCTTTCCTTGAACAGACATTTTCATCGATGTTTGTTTGTTTGTTTAAAGATTGAGACAAACAAAAGAAATCAAAGTTTTTGCTGATTTTATAATATTATTTGGGAAATAAACAGCATGGCTTCTGGGTTCTTCTCTTCTGCTTCCATTTTTTAAAACAACACAAAGAGATAAAAATTAAAAGCATAAGTTTTCCTTGAAAATTTGGGTTTCTTCTATTTTATTCTCTACTTTCAAAACACAGGGATTACAATTAAAAGCATAAGTTGTCCTTGGGAAGTGTGTTGGTTTTCTCAGAAATTTGAAGGAAACCAGATGAGATAATGGCTCTTCAGTTTCCTTTTCACACGGTACTTACAGTTTACAACAACATTTTTTTCAAGAAGATAACTTGGCTTCAGTTTGGCTGAATAGGCAAAGAAACTTTCTGACCAAAACAAAACAAAAGAAAAACTTTATCTTTCCCAGACCACATTTACAGTGTTAACACAATGGGTAGTAGATGGGCTTTGAGTCACTCTGACTTGGGTTCAGATTAAACCTCTGCCAAATTTTAAACTCAGTTTTTCTATGTGTAAAATGGATATAATCATTCCTACCCCTATTGTTTTTCTTGTGTGTGTGTGTATGCATGAAAATTAAATAAGACCTGTGAAACGCTTTGCTCAGCTTAGTGAGTATTTAATAATCGGTGCCTATTATTATTATTAGAGTGAGAAAGGACCTGGGCTTATCTATCCAAACCTCATCTGATACATGATCCTCTTCAACGTCACAGACAAGTGGTGGATCACCTCACTTACTCTTGAACAAGCCAGATGGGCCCCAAACCCAGCGGAAGAGCTCTCTCACCTTCCTTCCGCGTGTGAAGCTCCCTTTCTCCTGCCTTTTCCCTCCTTTCCTATACCACAGCCATTTGGACACTGATGTCGTTTCCTAAGTGATCTCATTTCTGTGGTAAAACATCGCCAGTTCTTGGGCACCTGCTTCTGGATCCTCTTCAGTTATGTATACCGAATCTAAGAGAGGTTATGTCTGGGTGGGTAAGTTGAGGATTATTTTTTATGCCCCAAAATGTGAGAAACTGAAGTATAGTGTATGGCAGAGCAGAGGAGGATTCTACTAGGCCAGAGTTCTTTCTATTAGACAATAATTTGGTAACCCTGTTTTTGTTCTCAGGGTTGTCCAGGGTAACGGTCTTCATAAAAATCAGAACTCTCAGATTATTTTCTGTTCTCAAAAAATTTTTCACCATCCATTTTTAATTGTAACCAATTATGCCAATATTTTCAACACTATGGAAACAGATTATTTTAGGTCAGCCAGGGACAAAATATTTTTATTTTTCTATTTGTAAATACTGTTATTATATGTTACAAAAAATACATAATCAGCAACCTCAGATTTATAAGTTTATAGCTATTGTTGCTTATAATGAGGCAAACTTAAAGTATGAGTATATTTTAAATAAATTTAAAGAAAAATATTAAATAACTACAGCAGAGGTGGAACCTCAAAATCACAAAAGTATTAGACAATTGAATGAAATTTTGGAAACACTGGTTTTGATATCATCATAGCAAATAACTTAAGTATAAATATTTCAGAGTTCATTTAATTGTAATATGAATTTATGAATTCATAAATAAACCACATATATGACATTAACTAAAAATTCTGTTTCTTTACCTGCATCTAGAAGCAGAGTAAAGTTAGGCTGGATGAGGTTTCGATAGCCTTGCTCTAATAATAAAAATAGGCCGCAGTTATTAACAGTGAACGTGCAAACGGAATAGAAAAAGTGTGTCTAACTACTTTGAATGTTCATGCTCATATATAATTTTGAGTTGTTGTTTTCTCTGAAGAAGGAGGATGGGGGAAGAAATGTCTTCACTTCTCTAAGTCCTTGATTTCACAAACCAGTCTTCAAAGTGCCAGCAGGTATATTAATTATTAACAATGTTTACGTTGATGAAATGTGAAATGTATTAAAGAAATTAAATTATTAGATTTCATATTATCATAACATTCTGAAGTACTAAGTATCAGAGGAAGGAGTGATCCAAAAACCAATGGATCACATCATGGTTTTTAGATGACACTGTAAGTACTCACAATGCAAAACTTTGCAAATATCCCACATAATTCACCCAGAAAAGGGGGTAAGTTTTCTACTTTGCAATGTTCTGTGAACTAAATGAAATAATCTGTATGAATGCACAGCTGCCTGATTGTATTTTGTACAGAGGCTACCATTCAAGTACATCTCTTTCCCTGACATTTATATTGTGAGGCCCCTTCATTCTGCAGACAGACATCGGTTTGGCCACTTTCCTCGTTGCATTTTGTACTTAGTTTATGCAGATAATGCAGCCTTGGTCTATAGACTGAAGATGTACATGAGAGTGGATTAGAGAGAAAAATAAGTGAAGAAGAGAACTCAAAGAATTCTACAAACTTGATGAAGAAACTGGAGAAATATCAAAGTGGTATGAATTCATCTTCATTTTTCATTTTTCCCTCTACAAATATGACTTAGCATTTTCCCCCTTTTCTCTGACTTTTAGTAACAACGAGGTTAATTTGAGGGAATGAGCACAGTGAACCCTACGAGTATATTATACTACCATATAAAAATTGGAAAAGTAATGGAATATTAGAGTATATTCAGCATGTGATTTTTCATTATTATCCGGAATAAGCATTTGGCAGCAAGTAATAGAAAATGCAGCCAACAATGGCATAGAGGTTTGTTTATGTCATGCAGTAAGTGCCCAGGACTGAAATTCTGGCTCAAGATACTAATGGGCATCCAGATACTTTTCATTTTCCTTACCACTCTCAAATTTGTTACTTATGGTCCGAAGAAAACTGCTGGCTTGTAATCTGTTCCAAGCAAAAAGACTGGAGGGAAGAGAAAGGGAAAGGATCTAGAGCAGAGAAGCAAAACCACCCTAGAACCCCTCCACTAACACCTCATTTGCCTGCACTGTGTCACAAGACCACTCTTGGTGCAAAGGAGTGGAAGAAAGTAAATCTTTTCAGCCAAGATCTTTACCACCTTCCAACTAAATTAAGGGTCTCTTTGTAAGATATAAAGTGAGAATGGATATCAGTTGAGCAATCTGCAGTATCTGCTTCCCCAGTGAACAGAATTCAGGGACTTTTTCCCTGGGGCATCTAAAGGAAGCAAGAGCTACTTAAACATCTCCAGAAGTTGAAAACATTAATACTCTCTGGATACTTTTTACTTCTTAAAATGCATAAATTTGATATTTATGATACACCTGAAGTTGGATAGAACAATTCAGACATCCTTCATTATTCTACACTATTTTTAGTATTGTAACTTGGTGTAGTTTTCAAAAGTCTACATTAAAAACAAGAGACCAATATTGTAGTTCATTATTCAATAAATATGCCTGAAATCCTATGGCATGCTAGACATCATTTAAATGCTGACAATTCAGGTACTAACAAGGTAGTTAAGGTCCTTAAATCCATGAGGAATATATAGATATATGTTACCGTATATATATACATATATATACAATATATACATATATTCTAGTGTTTAAGGCTATCAATATATATACAAATAACAAATAGATGAGATAATTCAGATAGTGATAAATTCCTGGAAGAAAATAAAATAACGTGATGTGACGGATGGTGGCATGTCCTGTCTCACAGCTGTGTGACATTGGGCAAGGCCTTTAATCACTCTGGGACTCAGTTTTCTGATCAGTACAATGTAAATGATCATACGGGGCGGGGGCTGTGATCAGATAATCCTGTGAGGCTCCTTTCAACTCTGAGTTCTGTTTCTCTCCTCTGCTTCTCTTCTAGAACTGCAGGCAAGAAGCAAAGGAGAAAAGAAAAGCTAGGAATAGACAGAAAACAGCAGCCGTAAGAGAAGTTGGGAACCAAAGAGAAAAGGGGTACACAGTGTGCTTGTATCACGGCCAACGGAACGGAACTGTTTGTGCTAGAAATACACACACATTTGTATGTGTGCATGTAGTAAGAATAGCATTCTAACCAATTATGTTTTCTGTCTTTCAAAACTTCCCCTTACAAAATGATCTAAAAAATATCAGCTTTTTTCGTGGTTTGTTTTTAAAGATTTAAAAGTCCTTCCAGAAAAATTTCCTCATCCTACTCACTAATTGGATAATTCACTCTGTCCTCACACACGAGCTTTGTTGCTATTAAACGCTGCATACCAGATTTTTCCCTTTACAGAGATTTACGTGACACAATGCTACACTCTCTGGAACATTTCCACTGCGTTTTGGAATACGTAGTTATTTTGTTTTTCTCCTCCAGGTGCAAAACGGGTTGATAACAACCAGAAGCTGGCTTGTCAGCACTGCGCTCCTACGTGAGCTTGGAAAAATACCAACACAAAACAAACACCATCACCACCATCACCTGCAGCTCCATCTGATGTGCTATTTTCTCCCTTCTGGATTGCTTTCCGAAGCACTTTAGATATTTTATGCATAAATATTGACATGTGCTTCAGAAATGTTCTTCTATTTTGTATATATATTTTTTCATCATTCATACTATACTATTTGCCAAGTACCTCCTTTTGGATTTATTTCTCCCCATGGCTAAAGGGAAGATCTTGAATTTGGGGAAATTCTGAGTAATTTATTTTTAGTTTTCTAATTTTGGAATTGAACTTTTTTCTTACAACAGAGTCTTTCAAATAGATTTCCTTTGTTTTTAAAAGTTTGTCATAGTTATTTATTCCTTTGTTTCTTTTTCAAATTTCATTGGTTTTGAATAAATTTAATTCCATAGATATGCAAGGTCTGTCCAGAAAAAGTCCAACCATTGTTAATGTAATGAGAACGGTTTGTGCGACATCAATGTCACCTGGCAGCCAAGGAGAGTGGACTGCAATGCACATGTGTGAACAATGATGACTTCCCAGTGGGGGTGGTAGACGCCATTGAGTAAGTGTGTGCACTGTGTGGCTGTCACATTCAAAATCACTAGAGCAAGGAATCAGCATCCAGTTTTTTGTTAAGCTTGAACATTCCTCCATGGAAACTACTTGGATGATTCAGAAGGACGCAGCTGTGGGCAACTGGTGATTGGCAGCTTCATCATGACAACACACCCATTCGTGCATCATGTCTCATACAGAGTTTTTTGGTGAAACATCAAATCACTCAGGTGACTAAGCGCCTCTACAGTCCAGATTTCACGCCCTGATACTTCTGGCCACGAACTTATCTCCTCCTAAACTCTAAGGATGTATACATATGTATATGTATATATATAAAACCTTCGCTGAAATAAAAAAAGAAAACTTCTTTAGAGAGAGAGATGAAATGTAACCAATTTGCTACTTAATCAAACACAAAGAATTAAAACTTGGTTAAATAAATACTTTTGTAAGTCATCAGTTCCATATTATCTTCTATTAAGGAAAAGCTAGATAAGAATGGAGGGAGATGCCCGGAATAAACCAGACAAAGGGAAGAAAGTGAGGACGTCCTACAAAAATGGAAGAGCTGTTGCGCAGTGTGAGGTGGAAAGAGAAAGGCAGGCAGAGGGAGAGACCCTGAGGGAGAGGCAGGGCCAGTCCCTGCTGCTTCCTGCCCCTGGCCGCACACTTGCTCTCAGTAAGTTCCTGCTCACACTGCCCAGTCATCTCCATCTGAATGTGTCTTTTGCACCGCGGCTATTTCTAGCAGCACCCCCACTTTTTTCTGGTGTGTTGAATACTATGGTTTCAATGGTGACCTACTTGGCTTGTAGGTTGCATCTGACTTACCACATTAGGGGACAAGTCTGTTCTTCCCACAAGGGCAATTGCCACATTGCAAAAGATCCTCTTCTTTTATTGTTTTCTTCAAAAAAAAAAAAAAAGCCCTTTCTTATTTTGCTATTGAAGATTCTGTGAAATTACTGAAGTTTCCTGGGGTGTGTACCTCTAGTTTACTTTTTTTTTTGAGAAACTGCTCTTTTTGCCTCATAGTGTACTTGGATGTCTAACAATGCATTTTATTTAAAAAGCCTTTTAGGAAGTCTACATTTTTATGCTGATATCTTTCTCTTTAATATTTGCATAAAAATTGTCTTAAAATCCAATATCTACATTGATACATATATAATATAGCTATACATGTATATATATCAATCTATGTCTCAATCTATCTCTATCTATATATGTAATTTTGCCTTTCTACTCCTTAAGGAAGAACATAAATGCTGAAGTCAATAATAATATGATCTTTATTATAAAATGGCTGGCTTCCCCTTTGCATGGAAAACAACCTCTCCATCATGTGGACTTTTAAGATATTGCTACTGAAGTGCAAGCCATACAGTGTTCCTGAAACAAAGAGCCTGAATTTATTTTAATGGAAAAGAATGGAGGTTCTGATAGATTCTTATTTTTTTTTAAGATTTTTATTTATTTTTAGAGAGAGGGAAAGGGAGGGAGACAGAGAGGGAGAGAAACAGCAATGTGTGGTTGCCTCTCACATGGCCCTCATGGGGACCTGGCCTGCAACCCAGGCATGTGCCCTGACTGGGAATCGAACGGGGCCCCTCTGGTTCCCAGCCTGCTCTCAATCCACTGAGCTACACCAGCCAGGGCAGATTCTTATTTTTATAGCTCATACTATTTCACTTTTTCTTATGTGTCATTAAATAGTCTCAGCAACTTACACAAGCCATTCCAATAATCCTATAAAATGGATACTTGTACTCTCTCCATGTCATAGATGAGGAAATTGAAGTTGCCCAAGATTACAGAGACCGTAGGTAACAAACTCTAAAACTGACTAAGAGACAAACTCGGTCCTTGGATGAGATATTTCTTGCCTTAGCCCTTCTCCAAAAACTCAACAAGATATAGTAGAGCCTGGATAAGTATAAAATAATACTAATTTATGTTAATTGAGAACCAACAATATGTCAGGTACCATTCTAGCTCCTTTAACTATTCTTCATTATCCTTTTACTGTGACAGGATATTAAAAAGCTAAGAAAATTCCTGCGCAAGTAGAATGGGGAAACTGAGACAAGAAAATTAAAGAGGCCAAAGAGTCTGAGCAATTTATAGCCAGCTGGAAAATTGCAAGACCTTATCTCCCTTACCCAGGCACACTCGAGAGCAAATGGTATATACCTCTCCTCCCTAGCCAAAGAACATGTAACTTAAATCTCCCTGGTCTGGGAAATAGAGAACAGAGACCCAGTTAACATCATATGTGCCAGCTAAACCCAAGGACAGATGAAGTCAGGGAAACAACAAAAGCTCCATTAAAATCCAGACAGATCCAAGATAAAAGTAAAACAGTATAACAGACCAAAGAATACTCCCAACCCATTCCCCCATGTGCTCAGTTTAACACATCAGTGTCTTAAAAAGGCACCTGGAAAGCTGATGCATGTTCTGCTGAAAACCTCCCCTAACATTCTCACCCACAGAAGAAAGATAAAAACCCTCAAGACAAAGATTCGGTGCAAGCTCACTCTAGAGCACGCCCCTGCCCCTTTCTGGCCACGAACTTATCTCCTCCTAAACTCTAAGGATATCCAGGAGACTCACAGCCAGAGGACCCGTGGGCAGCAGCAGCTCCACCCGGGCTTACACCATCCCCCATCCTGTCTCCAGGGCCCCTTTTCTCTGACTTCCCAGTGAGCTAAAGGCAGCCCCACCGTGGCTCATTTCTGTGTCTGTGACCTTCACTTTCCCAGTGAGCTGACAGCAGCCCCGCCCTGGCTCACTCCTTTCCTGTAACGTTTCTAGGGAGCCAAAGCAGAGCGCGGCCTAGGCTCTCTCCTGTTACTTCTTCTGCCCTAAGTCCTTCCTTTGTTTCACCGTCCCCAGCTTTAAAAAGTGTACTCTCCAAGTCTCCTGCACTCGTGTTGTGAAATCTTTCCTACTCGAAGTCAAGAACTCGCACACCGCAGGCCGGCCTGAGGCAGACCCTCTCCGGGCTAGTCCCTGTCCGGTAGCATTCCCATTCTCTCAAAAAGCCTTCATGGTGAGAGATGAGGAAATGTTGAAGTTTATCAACACCTACTAAACATCGAAGATATACTAGGAATGGAGTTCATTCTTGCTCCAAAGTTTGTATGGTTCCCACTATTACTCATCAAGGCTATAGAAAATCACCTAGGAAATATGACCTTTTCTCCTTATCTCGATTAGCTAGAATTAATATATCACTGCTC
>PVJI01018601.1:0-32947 GCA_004026765.1 Micronycteris hirsuta | reverse complement strand
GTTTAGATGACCCCTCTTTGGGTCTAACTCTGGTCTTTTTTCACAGCTCCAGGTTTTACTGTCTCACCATCTGATTTTTCAATGTCCTCTACAATTTTTGGTGTCTAGTCTTCATGTATGGTGGGATACCATTGGCTGTTCACTCTGTTCTTCAGAAGATTGGCTAGGTGTTTCACCTGTGTTCAGGGGGAATTGGACTCTGCTCCCATCTTCCACCACCATCTTCCAAACTCTTCCCCTTCACCTTTTTCATCCAGAGCCTCAACCTTCTTCCTCTCTGGCAACCATCAATTTGTTTTCTGTATTTATGAATCTGTTTCTGTTTTCTTATTTACTTTGTTTTTTTAGATCCTACATATAAGCAAAATGATCTTTGGTCTTTCTCTGTCTTCACTTAGCATAATACCATCTAGGTACATCCATGTCATTGCAAATGGCAAGAGTTCCTTCCTTTTTATGGCTGAATAATGTTCCATTGTATATATGTACCACAACTTCTTTATCCATTTGTCAAATGATGGATAGTTATGTTCCTTCCATTTTGGCTCTTGTAAATAATGCTTCAGTGAACATAGGGGTGCATATATCTTTTAGAATTAGTGTTTTATGTTTCCTTGAATAAATACCCAGAAGTAGAATTTCTGGGTCTAAGTAATTCTATTATTAGTTTTTTGAGTAACTTCCATACTGTCTTCTCTAGTGGCTGTACCAATTTTCAGTCCCACCAACAATGTACAAGGATTCCCTTTTCTCCACATCCTTACCAACACTTGTTTGTTGATTTATTGATGATAGCCATTCTGACATGTATAAAGGTGATATCTCATTGTAGTTTTAGTTTACATTTCTCTAATGATTAGTGAGTTTGAGCTTCTTTTCATATGTTTATTGACCATCTGTATGTCTGATTTGGAGAAATGTTTATTTGGGGGCCTCAGCCCATTTTTTAATTAGATTGTTTGTTTTCTTGGTGTTAAATTGTATACATTCTTTATAAATTTTAAATATTAACCCTTTATAGGATGTATCATTGATGAATATTTTCTCCCAATGTGTAGCTTGTCTTTTCATTTTGTTGATGTTTTCCCTTCTGTGAAAAATTTTGTTTAGTTCGATGTAGTCCCATTTATTTATTCTTACATATGTTTCCCTTACCTGAGGAAATATATCAACAAATATTACCAAGGACATTGTCAGAGACTTCAGTGTCTGTTTTCTTCTAGGAGCTTTATAGCTTTGGGTCTTATATTAGGTATTTAATCCACTTTGAGTTTTTAGTGTAAAAAGGTGGCCTAGGTTTACTTTTTTGCATGCATGTGTCTAGTTTTCCCAACACCATTTATTGATTAGACTATCTACCTTGTTGTGTATTCCTGCCTTCTTTGTTGTAGATTAATTGACCATGTAGGTATGGATTTATTTCTGGACTGTCTATTCTCTTCCATTGATCTATGTGTTTGTTTGTATGTCAGTATCATGCCATGTTGATTACTATGGGCTTGTAGTATTGTGTGATATTAAGTAGCATTATACCTCTAACTTTTGGCTATTCTGGGTATTTGTGGTTCCATATAAATATTAGAATTATTTGTTCTAGTCCTGTGAAAAATGTCATGGTATTTTGATAGGGATTGTGTTGAAACTATATATTGCTTTGGGTAGTATGGACATTTTAACAATGTTGATTCTTTTTTTTTTTTTCAAAGACCCAAACTTATATTTGACATTTCAAAACAGCTCTTTTTAAAAACATTTTTTCTTATCATTGTTCAAGTATATTTGTGTCCATTTTCCCACCACCACTTTCCCCACCCCCACCTCCCACTGTCAATCCTACCCCACCTTTAGCTTTGCCCATGAGTCCTTTATACATGTTCCTTGATGACCCGTCTCCTTCTTTCCCCATTATCACTCTCCCTTCTCCCCTCTGGTTATTGTCAGTTTGTTCTTTATTTCAGTGCCTATCTATGAGCATGATATATACTTTCATTTATTTGCATTTTTTCAATATCTTATAATTTTCTTGAATACAGGTCTTTGTACTCAAAGAACCATTGGCTAAATTCAAGGCTTTTACTTTTTTTGATGCTATTATAAATGGGATTATTTTCTTAGTTTGTCTTTCTGATAGTTCATTATTGATGTATAAAAATACAGCCAATTTATGAATATTAATTTTCATCCTTCTGCTTTACTGAATTCATTTATCGGTTCTAATAGTTTTTTAGTGAAATCTTTAGGATTCTCTATGTATAGTATCATGTCATCTATGTGTAATGAATTTTACTTCCCCCTTTTCAATTTGGATGCATTTATTTACTTATTTTTTATGTGATTGCTGTAGCTAGGACTTCCAATACTGTGGTGAAAATGGACAAACTTGTCTTATTCCTGAATTTAAAGAAAAAAAGCTTTTGGCTTCTCACTGTTGAGTAATATGTTAACTGTCTGTTTCTTATATATGGCCTTTATTATGTTGAGGTATATTTCCTTTATTCTCACTTTGCTGATGTTATTTTTATTTTTATCATAAATTGGTGGTATATTTTGCCAAATGTTTTTCTGTACCTATTAATATAATAACATGATTATATGTGTTTTGTCATTTATTTTGTTTAATTGATTTATGGATGTTGAACCAACTTTGCTTCCCAAGAATAAATCCCACTTTGATCATGGTATGTGACCTTTTTAGTGTATTCATTGGTTTGTTAATATTTCGTTGAAGATTTTTGCGTCTATGTTCATCAGGGATATTGGCCTGTAACTGTTGTTTTGTAATGTCTTTGTTTTGGTAACAGGGTACTGCTGGACTCACAAAAATGAGTTTGGGAGCCTTCCCTCTTCTTCAGTTTTTTTTGGAATAGTTTGATAAGGTAGATGCTAATTCTTTGACTAGGTTGTAAAATTTATCTGTGATGCCATTTGTTTTATGACTTGTTTGTTTATCTGTTTATTTATTTATTTAATTGTATTGTATTTATTGGGGTGACATTGGTTAATAGATTATATAGGTTTCATGTATACAAGTCTATAATACATCATCTGTATGCTAATTCTGTGTTTACCACCCCGAGTCAGGTCTCTTTCCATCACCATTTAATCCCCCTTTACCCTCTTCTACCTTCTGCACCCCCGTTTCCCTCTGGAAATCACCATACTGTTGTCTGTGTCTATGAGGTTTTTCTTCTTTCTTTTGCTTAACCCCAACCCCTTCACCTTATTCACCCAAGCTCCCAACGCCCTCCTTTCTGGCAGCTGTTAGTCTGTTCTCAGTATCTATGAGTCTGTTTCTATTTTGTTTGTAAGTTTATTTTGCTAATTAGATTCCACATGAGTGAAATCATATGGTACTTGTCTTTCTCTGATTGGTTTATTTCACTTAGATAATACTCTCCAGGTCCATCCATGCTGTCACGAAAGGTAAGATTTCCTTCATTTTTATGGCAGAGTAGTATTCCATTTTGTAAATGTACCACAAGTTTTTTATCTACTAATCTACTGATGGGGATTTGGGCTGCTTCCAAAGTTTGGCTATTGTTATTAATGGTGAGATGAACATAGGGGTGCATATATTCTTTCAAATTAGTATTTTGGTTTTCATCAGATAAATTCCTAGAACTAGAATCACTGGGTCATAAGGCAGTTCCATTATGACTTTTTGAGGAAACTCCATATAACTTTCCACAGTGGCTGCACCAATCTGCATTCCCACCAACAGTGTATGAGGGTTCTCTTGGTGTTTGTTGATTTATTGATTATAGCCTTTCTGACAGGTGTGAGGTGATATCTCATTGTGGTTTTAATTTGTGTTTCTCTGATAGTTAGTGGCATTCAGCATCTTTTCATATGCCTATTGGCCATCTGTATGTACTCTTTGCAGATGGTCCTTTGCCCAGTTTTAAACTGTATTGTTTGGGAGTGTTTTGGTGTTAGGTTTTATATGTTTTTATATACATTTTGGATATTAACCCCTTATAAGATGTATCATCAACAAATATGTTCTCCCATTCAGTGTGTTGTCTTTTTATTTTGTTAATGGTTTCCATTGCTGTGTAAAAACCTTTTTTTAAAAAAGATTTTATTTATTTATTTTTAGACAGAAGAGAAGGGAAAGAAAGAGGAAGAGAAACATCAATGTGTGGTTGCCTCTCATGTGGTCCCCACTGGGGACCTAGCCTGCAACCCAGGCATATGCCCTGACTGGGAATTGAACTGGCAATTCTTTGGTCTCAGCCCACGCTCAATCTACTGAGCTACACCAGCCAGGGGCTGTGTAAAAAACTTTTTAGTTTGATGTAATCCCATTTATTTTTTCTTTTGTTTCCTTTGCCTGAGGCAATATTTCTACAAGAAAAAATATTGCTACAAGAAATGTCTGAGATTTTACTGCCTATGCTTTTCACTAGGATTTTATGGTTTAGAGTCTAATGTTTAGATCTTTAATTCATTTTGAGTTTATTCTTATGTATGGTAAAAGAAGGTGGTCTACTTTTTTTTTTTAAAGATTTTATTTATTTATTTTAGAGAGAGGGGAAGGGAGGGAGACAGAGAGGGAGAGAAACAGCAATGTGTGGTTGCCTCTCACATGGCCCTCACTGGGGACCCAGCCCACAACCCAGGCATGTGCCCTGACAGGGAATCAAACCAGGACCCTCTAGTTCCCAGCCTGTGCTCAATCCACTGAGCTACACCAGCCAGGGCGAAGGTGGTCTACTTTTTGTTTTTGCACTTATCTGTTCAATTTTCCCAACATCATTTATTGAATAGACCATCTTTACCCTATTTTATTAATATGTTTTTGCCTCCTTTGTCAAATGTTAATTGACTATAAAGGTGTGGGTTTATTTCTGGGCTCTCATTTCTGTCCCATTCATCTATGTGTCTGTTTTATACCATTACCATCCTATTTTGATTACTATGGTCTTATAGTATAGTTTGATATCAGATAGCATGATTTCTCCAACTTTGTTCTTTTTTCTCAAGATCTGTGGCTATTCAGGGTCTTTTGTGGCTCTATATAAAATTTTAGAATATTTGTTCTAGTTCTGTGAAATATATCATTGGTATCTTGATACGAATTGCATTGACTCTATTGATTGCTTTGGGTAGTATAGACATTTTAATGATGTTAATTCTTCCTATCCATGAACACAGTATATGCTTCCATTTATTTGTATCTTCTTCAACTTCTTTCTTCAGTTCTTATAATTTTTTAAGTACAGGTTTTAATCCTTGGATAAATTTATTTCTAGGTAGTTTATTTTTTTATACAATTATAAATGAGATCGTTTTCTTAGTTTCACTTTCTGATAGTTCATCATTGGTATATAAAAATGCTACTGATATTTGGATATATATTTTGTATCCTGCTCATTTACTGAATTCATTTATCATCTCTAGTAGTATTTTGGTGGAATCTTTAGTATTCTTTATATACAGTATCATGTCATCTGCGAATAACGACAGTTTTACTTCTTGCTTTTCAATTTGGATGCTTTTTATTTCTTTTTCTTGTTTGATGGGGGTGGCTAGGACTTCTAGTACCAAGTTGAATAAGAGAGGTGAAAGTCAGACTGGCCATAGACCTTTAGTTTGTAAACAATTCAATTATCTGCAAGGTGCGATAAAGCAAAGTGCAATAAAATGAGGCATGCCTGTCTCATGTAAAATGTGTATATATCACCAAGCAATCTGCATAATCATGTCAAAAACTCTGGAAAGTTATGGAAGTCAGATTCCTAAATTAAATGTTTCCCTTCAAATCCTAGGGCAGGTATAGAAAATCAGTAAATTGACCCTGAGAAGGAGAACCTAAAAAAAAAGTATTACCTGTTTTAGGAAACAGCATTAAGGACCGAGGAATAAAACCTCTAATATGGTGCAAAGTGGTCTCATCTGATCATAGAGGAAGAAAACACACATGTTTGGTTTGCCCTGTCAACAAAGGCATGACATTTTGCTTCAGGAGTTAGAATGAGATAGAAGAAGAGCCAATGAAGTCTGGACATATTCCCATATTCTCATCTGGAGTGCTATTTTCAGTTTATCTCAAACTCTCTTAAAACTAAAGTAGATGCTAGCAAAGATAGTTTTCTCATAATTGACTTTATGTTGGATACAAGATGCCAACATGCAGAATTTTAACCTGAGGCCACTGCCAGTTCTTTTTAAAATTCTATCACATCCCACACTCTGAGACCTAGACTGGCCTGGAGAGAAGGGAATAAAAGAAGCCCCAATGCCCAATACTGAGTAATCTTCCTGCCCTACCTGAAGTCACCCCCAGGATAAGAGTTCCTTCCTGTGAAATCTGTATTTCTTATTACCGAATTCCCAGTATAAGTTTTTTGACTATTATTTAGCATGTTTTATACCTTTTTAGAATTACTTTTAGTTTAGTTGTTATTATTGTTTTTTAAGGAATAATGTCACTTTTTCTAATTATAAAGAAAACCAATATTTATGCAGAAAGTAATCATTAGGATGGTTAATATCTGACAGGACAATAAATTATAATCTTTAATGTTTTTTCTTAGAAATTATTTGTATTGCTACTGTACAAAAATATATAGGGTAAGATATAATTGAAAAAGTCTAGGGCTCTGAATCAATAGTAAACAATGATTTGAATAAAGTACAATAATATATAAGTAGTTATGTATTATCCACATAATTATATAATTCTTGAGAGGACCTGTTGAATATCATCCTTGTATAACATTGAAAGGACATGCTGCCTATCTTTCTGTTTTACTTCCATGTTTTAAATAGTCTTTCTTAACATCCTATATCTAAAAATGTTAAAATATGTTTTAAACATTAGCTTTTAGATATAGATTATAGTAATCCCATTTCATTTGGAAGCTAATTGAAAGGTTGCCAGAGAAAAAAATACTCTAGGCTTTAACCAATGCAGGCAATATAACATGATTTCACAGGATTTCACACAAATGGAAAAGATTAGAAAAGAAAAAAATATTTATCCTATGTGAGGACGTTTTATAGATTAAACATGAACTCCCTGAAGATGTACTCTGTAGTTAATTCTTACATCCATTCATTGCATTCCTAGTACCTATTTCAGCATAAGTATGGCATTAAGAGTATCAAGTCACTGAGTGACAGTGACTGAATAAATGGGTAATATGTCAAGCTGTGAAAACTTCAGTTGTCTAATAGAAAATTCTTTGCATTGTATGTTTGACCAGGTGAACATCAGTTGTGTGCTTGCTCCAGGATACTAGTTTGATCTTCTGCTTGAGTCTCAGGACACAAGAAGCTTTTTATCCATCTCGTCTGCTCAAGGGGAAATGTCTTCACCCAGAAAAGCTGTAGCAGAATCTGGTAGGTTCTCATCTAGCACACACTTTGGGGTGTGCAGGGACCAGAAGGAACTAGAGTAGTTTCTCAGACTTTAAATATTCATGGAAATCCCATGTAGATTTCTTAACCTGCAGATTCTGATTCACTGTGTCTGTGGTGGGCCCCAAGATTCTGCATTTGTAAAAAGGTTATATATAGTACCTAGAGTAGCAAGGATTAGACTCTTGTGTTTTATTTTTTCTTTATAAGTAACATTTTTTTCTGATTATAAATATAACATATTTATTGTGGAAAATATGGGAAGTACAAAGAAGCACAAAAACACAAAGAAGAAAGTTCTTGGTGTATAATATCAATGCAGTGATTTAATTAGATGCTAACTCTCTCCCAGATAACTAATTGCCATTACTTTGCCTCAGATATTAGTAGCTTGCTTTCATTTTTCAACCTTTCTTATTATATCAATATGTATCTTTCTTCATTCTTTCTATATTCACCTCAGTTCCTGTTCCATCTTCTACCCTGACAATTTGTTATCAGTGTTGCTCACTACAGGTTTAAATTAGAGCTCTGCACAAGGCAGTCTATATGAGGTTGTTTTTCTGGCCTTGCTGTTCCAACTTCAGAAGTCCTTCTGGTTCCGTTCACACTCTGAGAAATCTGGAGGCACCTTTCTTTCTAATTGTGATATTATTTATCCATAGCATGTATATTATTTCCAGCTTATCCTTCTGTTATTGTCATGACTATTGACAATTTGTTAATACAATATTTATAGATTTTATTCTTTTGTTGAATTCTTTAGGATAAATTCTCAGAATTTGGATTCTTGAGCTAGTGAGTCTGAATTTTGTATTACTTTTACTATCACCATATTATTTTCCAGGAGAGATTAATCATGTTATCATCAGTTGACCAGTTATATTGTAACCTCACCACATTTGGTACTATCATTGCAAGAAGAATTTACTTGTTATGAAATGATGCCTTGAGCTGTTACATTTCTCTGATTACTGTCCAGGATTATTTATTTTCTTTTGTGTAACCTGATTTTTAAAAAAAAATTGTTTGATACTTTTTTCTTTTTGAACTTACTTGTGCATTAACAGTTCTTAGTTAATTATCTTCTGATCATCTGTCTACTTAAGAGTCTAAGGAAATTATAAATTTTACTGGAGTCCTTTTAAATATAATTTTGATTCAACCTCTTTTCTAGTTTACGTTCTAAACACTATTCCTTTATTTTAGCTTCTGTGAAAAGGACAAAAGTAGTTTAAGCACCCATTTACTTAAGACATTTGCAAATCAGTAGGCAAGTAGCCACAATGAATTTACAGTGAAAGTAGCAATTCTTATACTTTATTGGCAAGACGTAAGATTTTAAATATATTTTTCTATATTCAAAAAGTGCTTGGTATGTTATGGTAATTTATAGTTTTGGTCTTTATTGCCACCTAGTGAATGGTTTCTTTTCTCAAGAAAAGATAATGCTTTGTAAAATTGAAAAGTTAACATATAGATGAATTTAAAGTCCAAAATAAGAAAGAGAGAAACTAAAACAGAGAGAGAGAGAGAGAGAGAGAGAGAGAGAGAGAAAGTGCCAAATTACTTTAAGTGAATTAAAAATCTTCAGTCACAGACACAGTCCCAAAATCACTTACTAAAAGCATTTACAGTTTTCATAGAATTCCAGCTGAAATAGTATTCTCTTTTCTGGGCCCCCTTAAGGCTTTATTTATTATATCTTTATTGGAGTGCTTATTCATTGTCTCATGTAGTTATTGTTGTATTTTCTTTTTGAAGTGCAAACTCCTTGAGGATTAAGCTTATCTTTTTTGCTTAAGCAAGCTCAGTACTTTGTATATTGTAGATGTTTAATAAATGTTTATTGAATTGAATATTATCTCAGAGCTATTCTTGGTGGTGGAAGAAAGCAGGAGCAGAAAGGGCACTACTAATCTATAGTTTCTGCAATATATTGTCCTTTAGGAAAGGACAGATTAGTAATTTTTTTAAATTACTTCACTGTTCTTCAATTACAGTTGTCTGCATTTTCTCCCCTCTCCTCCCCCTACCCTCATCCCAACCCACTTCCCTCCCTTGCTTGCACCCTCCCCCTTAGTTTTGTCTATGTATCCTTTATAGTAGTTCCTAAAAATCCTTCTCCCCATTATCCCCTCTCCCCTCCCTTTTGCCTATTGTTGGATTGTTCTTAATTTCAATGTCCCTGGTTATGTTTCTCTTGTTTTGTTCTTTTGTTGATTATGTTCCAGTTAAAGGTGAGATTATATGGTATTTGTTCCTCACCACCTGGCTTATTTCACTTAGCATAATGCTCTCCAGTTCCATCCTTGCTTCCACAAAGGGTATAAGCTCCTTCTTTCTCTCTGCTGCATAGAATTCCATTTTATAAATGTACCATAGTTTCTTCATCCACTCATTTGCTGATGGGCACGTGGGTTGCTTCCAGCACTTGGCTATTGTAAATTGTGCTGCTATGAACATTGGAGTGCATAGGTTCTTTGGGATTGGTGTTTCAGGGCTCTTAGAGTATAATCCCGGCAGTGAAATTGCTGGGTCAAAAGGCAGTTCAATTTTTAGTTTTCTGAGGAAATTCCATACTGTTTTCCAGAGTGGCTTCACCAGTCTGCATTCCCACCAACAGTGCACCAGCGTTCCCTTTTCTCTTCATTCTCTCCAACACTTGTTTGTTGAATTGTTTATGATGGCCAATCTGATCAGTATGAGGTGGTATCTCACTGTGGTTTTAATTTGCATCTCTCTGATGGCTAATGATGTTGAGCATTTTTTTCATATGTCTCTGGGTCTTCTGTATATCCTCCTTGGAGAAGTGTCTGTTCAAGTCTTTTGCCTATTTTTTGATTGGGATTTTGTCTTCCTGGAGTGGAGTCGTATGAGTTCTTTATATATTTTGGAGATCAAACCCTTGTCTGAGGCACCATTGACAAATATGTTTTCCCATACGGTTGGTTCTCTTTTTTATTTTAATACTGTTTTCTTTAGCTCTGCAGAAGCTTTTTATTTTGATGAGGTCCCATTTGTTTATTCTTTCCTTTATGTCCCTTGCTCTAGGGGACATATCAGTGACGATGTTCCTGAGTGGAATGTTGGGATGTTTCTACCAATGTTTTCCTCTAGAACTTTTATGGTGTCACAACTTATGTTTAAGTCTTTTATCTACCTTGAATTTATTTTTGTGTATGATGTAAGTTGGTGCTTGAGTTTCATTTTTTTGCAGGTAGCAGTCCAGATTTCCCAACACCATTTGTTGAAGAGGCTATTTTTACTACATTTTATGCTGCTGCTCCCTTTGTTGAAAATTAATTGGCCATAGAGACTTGGGTTTATTTCTGGGCTCTCTATTCTTTTCCATTGGTCTATCTGTCTGCTTTTATGCCAGTACCAGGCTCTTTTGATTACAGTGACCTTGTAATACAGTTTGATATCAGGTATTGTGATCCCTCCTACTTCGCTCTTCTTTCTTAAAATTGCAGCTGATATTCGGGTTTGTTTATGGTTCCATATAAATTTTTGAAGTATTTCTTCTACATTTGTGAAATATGTCATTGGTAATTTGATAGGGATTGTATTGAATCTATAAATTGCTTTGAGTAGTATGGACATTTTGATGATGTTGATTCTTCCAATCCATGAGCATGGTATATGTTTCCATTTGTTTGTGTCTTCCATGATTTCTTTCTACAGTGTCATGTACTTCTCTGAGTACAGGTCTTTTACCTCCTTGGTTAGGTTTATTCCTATGTATTTTATTCTTCTTGTTGCTATATCAAATGGGATTTTTTTTTCCTGATTTCTGTTTCTGATGTTTCATTTTTGGTATACAAAAATGCCTTTGATTTCTGGATATTGACTTTGTATGTAGCTATTTTGCCAAGTTCATTTATGAGGTTGAGCAGTTTTTTTGTGGAGTCTATAGGATTTTCTAAGTACACTATCATGTCATCTGAAAACAATGACAGTTTGTTTTCAGTTATTTCCTTTTCTTGTCTGATTGCTGTGGCTAGGAATTCCAATACTGTGTTGAATAGAAATGGTGAAACTGGGCATTCTTGCCTTGTTCCTGATCTTAGTGGGAAAGACTTTAGTTTTTGCCTATTGAGTATGATGTTGCCTGTAGGTCTCTCATATATGGCCTTTATTATGTTGAGGAATGCTCCCTCTATTCCCACTTTGCTGAGTATTTTGCTCATAAATGGGTGTTGTACATTATCAAATTCTTTTTCTGCATCTATTGATATGATCATGTGATTTTTGTCTTTGCTTTTGTTTATGTGATGTATTACGTTTATTGATTCGTGAATATTGTACCATCCTTTTATTCCTTGGATGAATCCCTCTTGATTATGGTGTATGATCTTTTTAATGTATTGCTGGATGTGGTTTGCCAATATTTTGTTGAGGATTTTAGCATCTATGTTCATCAGCAATATTGGCCTGAAGTTTTCTTTTTTCGTTGTGTATTTTTCTGGTTTTGGGATTAGGATGATGCTGGCTTCATAGAAAGAGTTTGGGAGTCTTCCATGATTTTGGATTTTTTGGAATAGTCTGTGAAGGGTAGGGGTTAGCTGTTCCTTAAATGCTTTGTAGAATTCTCCTGTGAAACCATCTGGTCCAGGGCTTTTGTGTGTCGGGAGTTTTTTGATTACTGCTTCAATTTCATCTGTTGTTATTGGTTGGTTCAGGCTTTCTGCTTGTTCTTCATTGAGTTTTGGAAGACTATATTTTTCTAAAAATTTTTATTTCAACTAGGTTTTCACATTTCTTGGAATACAGTTCTTCATAGTCGTTTCTTACAATTCTTTGTATTCTGTGGAGTCAGTTGTAATCTTTCCTCTTTCATTTCTGATTGTGTTTATTTGGGTCCTCAGTCTTTTTTTCTTGATGAACCTCCTTAAAGGCTTGTAGATTTTATTAATCTTTTCAGAGAACCAGCTCCTGGATTCACTGATCCTTAGAATTGCGCTTTTAGTCTCTATGTCATTTAATTCTACTTTGATCTTGGTTATTTCCTTCCTTCTACTTGCTCTGTGCTGTCTTTATTGTGTTTCCTCTAGTTCTTGTAGGCATAGGGATAGGTTGTTTGTTTGAAATGTTTCTATTTTTTTTTAGGTAGGCCTATATCACTATGAACTTCCCTCTCAGGACTGCCTTTTCTGTGTTCCATAAGTTTTGGGTTGTAAGTTCATTTTCATTTGTTTCAAGAAACTTTTTGATTTCTTCCCTAATCTCATTCTTGACCCATTTATTGTTTAGTAGCATGCTATTCAATCTCCATGATTTTGAGTGTTTTTGGGTTTTTCCTTGGGGTTGGTTTCTAGTTTCAGTCCCTTGTGGTCAGAGAAAATGCTTGATATGATTTTAATTTTCTTGAATTTGTTGAGGCTTGTTTTGTGTCCTATCATATGGTCTATCTTTGAAAATGTTCAATGTGCCTTGGAAAACATATGTAATTTGCTTTTTTGGGTGAAAGGCTCTCTATATATCAGTTAAGTTCATTTCATCTAGGGCATTGTTCAATGCCACAATATCTTTGCTGATATTTTGTTAAGAAGATCTGTCCATTTTTGACAGAAGGGTGTTAAAATCTCCTACTATAATTGTGTTGCTGTTAATATCTTTCTTGAAATCCTCCAAGATTTTCTTTATGTATTTGGGTGCTCCTATGTTGGGTGCATATATCTTTACAATGTTTATGTCTTCTTTGTGGATTCTTCCCTTGCATATTATGAATTGTCCTTCTGGGTCTCTCTTTATGGCCCTTTTTTTGAAGTCTATTTTGTCTGATATGAATATTGCTACCCCAGCTCTTTTTTCCTGTCCATTTGCTTGGAAAATTTGTTTCCAGCCCTTCACTTTCAGTCTGTGTAGGTCTTTTGTCCTGAGGTGGGTCTCTGGTAGGCAGCATACATGTGGGTCATGCTTTCTTATCCAGCTGTTCTACATCTTTTGATTGGAGCTTTTAATTCATTTATGTTTAAGTTTATTTTTTATTTTTTTTTTAATATAAATACAATCTGGGCAATATTTATTAATTAAAACTATCTTATAGTTTACAAAGAAGCTAAATAACAACAAAAGTATAATTGACCTTAAAATGCTCAGTGAGACTGAGGCTTCACATCTTCTTCAGAATTCTGAAGTATTCTCCAGGTGGGGAGGCATTGGCCACGGCACATAGGTTCACAGGTGTGACACCTGCAAACTGTGCAGGACTCGGAGACCAAAGCTTCCACAAAGCAAAGGATTCCGGTCTCCTTTGGAAGTTCCATTCCCCAGCCCCCACTGTCCTTATCCTCCTCACCCCCAAATTCCACCTCCAAGGCAAGTCCTCAGTTTATCGTTGGGAGAATCTGTTCTTGAAAGCTTTAATCATCTTTGCCATCATGGGGGCAGTTTTCTTCACAGCCGGTTTCCTAGGATCATAGGAAACAGTGCTGCTGACCACAGGCATGAAGTGGGCACTTTTGGTGCTCGGGCCGTCATAGGCTGGCTTCTCAGGGCTGGCGTTATAGCTGCTGCTGCCACTGCTGGAGGGCACATGGCTGCTTCCCGTGGGGTAAGGGGCTGGCTTAATCTTGATTTTCTCCGGCACAGCTGCTCCTCCTGTTCCAAACTTCTCCTGCCTCCTTCAAACGTCACGAGGTGGCTTGACCTCAGAGTCGACAAAGGCCATCTGTGCTTGTCGGCCTTTGGGCTTATTGGCATGTGCGGATTTGATATTCTTTGTCAGTAATTGTAGCCGCTGCTCTCGGGCATCCTGAAGCTGCAAGTGCATCTCCCGCCATGACTCATACTCTTCTGGCCTTTCCTCCTTAAAGTCTCGGTGACAATGAACTTTCCATAATTGATCTGTTTCTTCAATTAATACGTGATTGTATTCCTCTATACGATAGAGCTGATCAGGGGTACACCTCTCCAAAACGGGTTCAAGAACAGAATATGGGACACCTCCCACTTCAAAGATTGAGTTGATGTTGTTTTTAAGTACCCGGATGCACTGCTGGTGCAAGGTCATCATTTTGGGGAGATAGGCACACTTGGAACCAGAATACACCTGCATCTTAGAATTCATTCTCCGTCCAGTGAATCCAGCTTCTTCCTCTTCCTGGGGAGAAGAGTGTGCTTTTTGCTTTGGTTGGAAGGAGGACACCAATTCAAGGGAAGGAAATGGCCGGTAATTGGCCTGTAGCATGGGTAAGGGGAGGTCTGGCAACGCGGGCAGTGCATCAGTGGGGACCTTTCTCAGCTTGGCTGAATCAGCTCTCGCCGGCTGGAGTCTTTCTGACTTGTTTTCATTCCCCTTAGGTAATTTCTGAACTGGGTCCAAGTTTTTACTAGTGCTTTTCGAATCATTTTTTTTAAGTCCTTTTTCTCCGACAGTTGTGGTGGAGGTTTTCACAATCTTTTTCTTTTTCTTCCAGGGCTGGTCATAGCTGAGATATGACTCAAAAGACATGGTGGGCTGCTCAAACTCATCATCCACATCTGCCGCCTCCACTTTAGGGAGGGAGTCCTCTGGCTTCCGATGTGAATGAGTTTTTACTTTCCCTTCGTGAGTCTTTAGGTTGTTAGAAACCTTCTCTTTTGCCTTGGGCAGCAGGTCTTGGGCCCCCTTTCCTATGTCTAAGCTGTCTAGACTTTGCTTGCTTTTGTCTGATTTGGTTTTCTCTGAGTCTTTGTGCTTTTGCTTTTTGGGGTGTTATCTGAAGCAATGTCCAAGGGGGATAGAAGCTTCTTGCTGCTGCCCTCTCTTTCCTTCTCTTTCTTGGTACCACCAGAGGGCAGTTTCTCCTTTGTGCCATCCCCTGAGAGGGGCCTCCGGTTTTCCTCTTTGGAGATGGCCTTGTGGAATTTCTCTCTGCTCAAAGGCAGCCTCTCTTTTCCCCTGTCATCCACTGGACATTTCTCTTTATGCGAAGATTTGTGCTCCTTGGTGTAACTCACGACCCCTTTCCCCTGGGGTTCGCCCAGCTGTCTTTCTTGACTGAAGCCCCGTCTGTCCTGGGAGGCATTACTGTGGCCCTTTCCAGGCTTCTGCTGTGGAGCAAAGGGCTCGGGGTCCTCATCTGGGGATCTGTAATGGTCCATGGACACCTGAGGAGGGTTGCCAGACGATGGAGGGGACTGAACATGGCCGTAATCAGAAGACTCATGGTCTGAAGAGTAAATCGGTGAGACCCTGTGGCCCCTCTTTCGCTCTTCTCTCCTCTCCTGACCGTGAGACGCTCTGTGAGGTCTCTCGAGCTCTGAGAGTTTCCTGTGCTTCTTCTGTCTGTGGTCAGGACTGCACTGTTGGCTGCCGGAGGTGTTCCAGCTTTCTTGGTAGTCCCCCTTGGGCTCCTCCTCCTTCCGCAGAGCATCCCTGGGGCGCTTTCGGGAAGGGTTCTTCTCGAAGTCCTGTTCATCAGGGTCAGTGTTTCGTTCCACAGGAGCCAACTTCTTCCACTGGGCCGTGAGGTCCCTGGCAAAGCTCCCCACATGCTCGTGTTTTCATAAGCTGTTTACTGTTTTCCCAACACCGGTCTCCGTGAGGATGTCTACTGTAATAGGCAAGGCAGAGAGTTTCTTCAAATATTTCAATACCTTCTTTGGGTCCGGGGCCGCCGCCAGCTGCGCCTGCAGCTTCTCCACAACTTGCAGCGCCAACTCCGCCGCCATGGCTGTCACTGGCATGGCCTCCTCGCCGGAACTCTATGTTTAAGTTTATTATTGATAGGTACTTATTCATTGACTTTTTTTTTGTACTTGTGTTCCTCTCTCTCTTTTCCTTCCTTTCCTTAAAGCAGTCCCTTTAGCATCTCTTGCAGAGCTAGTTTGGTGGAGGTGTATTCTTTTAGACTTCTTTTGTCTGGGAAGCTTCTTATTTGCCCTTCTATCATGATTGAGAGCCTTGCTTGGTACAGTAGCCTTGGTTGCAGGCCCCTGGTTCTCAGTACTTGGAATATTTCTTGCCATTCTCTTCTGGCTTGGAGCGTTTCCGTTGAGAAGTCAGCTGCTAACCTTATTGGGGCTCTCTTGTATGTTACTTCCTGTTTCTCCCTTGCTGCCTTTAAGATTCTCTCTTTGTCTTGGAATTTTGCCATTTTAATTATGACGTGTCTTAAAGTGGGTCTCTTTGGGTTCCTCTTGATTGGGATTCTCTGTGTTTCCTGGATTGTATGACCTTTTCTCATCAGATTAGGGAAGTTTTCCATCATTACTCTTTGAAACAGGTTTTGTATCCTTTGCTCTTCTTCTTCTCATTCTGTTATCTCTATTATATGTGTCATGTTGTCCTGCATTTCCCTTAATACTTCTTCATTCTTTCTGAGTCTCTTTTCCTTTTCTTGCTCTTTCTGGGTGTTTTTTTCTACCTTGTCCTCCAGCTCGCTGACCTGATCCTCTGCTTCATCAAGCCTGCTTTTGATTCCTTCTATTGTGTTCTTCAGTTCAGAGTTTGTATTCTTCATTTCCTCTTGGCTGTTGTTGATCGTTTCTATTTCCTTTTTCATGTTGATATAGTTTGCAGTTAGTTCATTGTAGTTTCCCTGTAATTTCTGGTAATTCTCTGTGAGCTTATTGAGCTTCCTGATAACTCAGCTTTGAACTCAGTATCTGATAGGTGACTTGCCTGTGTTTCATTTATCATTCTTTCTGGGGCTTCCTCCTTTCCTTTCATTTGGCGATTGTTTCTTTGTCTTCCCATTGTTTGTGAGACTCTTCTTCCTAGCCTCTGTTTCTTAAATTGATCTGTTCTGACTCCCTGGTTTTATGGTATGAACTTCTGTGGTAGAATACCTGTGAGATTCCATAGTGCAGTCTCCTTAATTTCCTGAGCTTGCTGGTCTTGGACTTTCATTTTTTTGTCTCTGTATGTCCTTGGGTTTTAATTGCTGTTGGGTCTTTGGTGGGTCCTTTCCTCCAGCTGGTTTACTGAGGGTCACTCCATTCACCACACCTTGTATTCTGTTGTGCAGGTTTGTACAAGTTGTGTTGAAACTGATTCTTCTATGCGAACAAGGTTTTGAGGCTTTTCTCTCACTCTTGTTCAGTTGTTTGTTGTGGGTAATTTGTCCACCAACTGGTTGTATTTCCTGTTTGGTCCAGGTTAGTGTGGGTTCCACTACCTCCTTCATCTTCTTCCATTGTTTTCTGTTGGTGGTTCATTTGTTGGTGGATTTCCTCCTCCAGCAAGTGTACTGGTGTTCACTCCTCCCACGTTGCAAGTTCTCTGGAGTAGCAAAGTGAAATTTGTCTCACTCTCTCTATTTTTTAGGATTACCCTTGTTTGTGTCTAACTCTGTTCTTTTCACAGCTCTAGGTTTTAATGTCTCACTTGTGGGAAAAGAAGAAAAAAAGGGGGAAGGAAGAAAGGGGGAAGTATTAAAAAAGGAAAGGAAGAAAAGGAAGGAGGAATAAAAAAGAGAAGGAAAGAAAGGAAGAAGGAATTAAAAGAAAAAAATTTAGATTAAAAATTTTTTAATTAAAAAATAAAAGAGGAAAGGAACAAGGAATAATATGGGAAAGAGAGGAAGAAGGAATAAAAAAAGAAAGATGGACAGAAAGGAAGAAGAAATTTAAAAAAAAAAAAAGCCTTCTGCTGGCATTAAACCGGTCAGGGCTGTTTTTCTCAGGTTCCTGGCTGCATCCAGCTGGGAAGTTATTTGTTTCACTTTTCTCCCTTCCTGAGATGCACTCTTCACTGTTGTCCAGCCTCCAGCTCAGTTCCTAGGTGCCATTCTGCACTCAGCCTAGGCCTATAGTCCACCAGCTGTACTCCACCAGCTGGTTGGGGCTACTGGTTGTGCACCTTCTGGGTTCTTCTTGAGGTGCACCAATTAGAGGCAACTTACACACCGCTGTCTTGCTCTTTGCTGTCCTAGATGCTAGGGACTCTCATCACCCCTTCCAGGTCATTTAGCTCCCCACTAAGTCAAGTCTGCAGACTGCAACTCCCCTCTGGGGGCACTTCCTCCTATCACCTACAGAACAAGTTGGCTCTGCAGGGCTCCAGGCCCAGGGGCTGGGTGGGAGGAGCTTTGTCCCCAGCTCCCCAGGTGTGAGCTCCGTGGACCTGTGTGCTCCCCGCCCCCCACCCCGGTACTTCTGGAGTGAGCATGGGCGGGTCACCACCAGACCGCAGATCACAGGGCATGCACAGTCCCCTATTCCCCTGGGTTGGGCTCGGGTGAGCCACTGCCTGGTTGGGGCTACTGGTTGTGCACCTTCTGGGTTCTTCTGGAGTGTGTGTGGGTGGGAAGTCCTTGGTGCGTATGGATCCTGGGACTGCGGGGGGCAGGGGCATAGGAGGCAGATGGTTGCTGCAGAGAATTCCACAAACAGCCATGGAGTGCCTCTTTTTTTCTGTTTTTCTTTTTGAAAAATTTTTCCTATTTAAGCCCACTGGTCCAAACAAGCACTGGCCTCTCACACAGCCCAGCCTGGCTCTCTCCCAAGAATCTTGCAGCAGACCCTGCAGGCGCCGGGCCTGGGGCTACCGCCCACCCTCGTCCCTGCGCTGGTCCCCAGTACTTTATTGTCCCAAAGCACTCTCCTTACCGTCTGATCATTCAATGTCTCATATAATTTTGGTCTCCAATCTTCATATATGCTGGAATACTGTTGGCTGTTCTCTCTGTTCCTCAGAAGGTTGGCTAGGCGTTTCACCGTGGGCAGAGGAATGTGGACTCAGCTCTGACCCATCTCACCGCCATCTTCTATATCCCACAAGAACATCTTATAAGAAGCAATAATAGCAGATGAAAAAGGTTTACCATTTGGGAATATGGAAAGCAGATGGACAAATAAATGCCTCTAGCAGAGCAGAGGAGAAGAAACCCAACTGCCAGAAAGGGATGGGGGATGGGAAGTGGCCAATAAGAAACAACCAGACTTTCACATTACAACTATGAAATGATCAGGAGTTAAAAGGAATAGGAGCTAAAAACAGGATGATTGGTTTAAAGTCTATATTAGAATTTTTAGACTCTTAGATCACTTCTCTCAGCCTGTGCAGCAAGATAACTGTTCTAATTTCATCTTAACAGTAGGTGGTAGGCTTGCTCTACTGAGAGGTGAAGGTGAAGGAAGTCTTTTGGATTGGAGGTTGACTAAGCTGGGAGTGGGGGTGGGATGCTAAACTGAAAACAGGAGAAATAGTTGAAAGTCTATATTTAACACAATTTTATGACCCCTTTACATTTTTTCCCCTCAGCTGTCCTGTTTCCTCCACTCAGCTCTCAGATTTGTACTCACTAGGCAGGAATTCTCCCTAGAGAAATTGGCTTGTCCAAGAGAAAAGTTCTACAGACTTTGGGAATTTCCCAATTAAGGAACAATCTCTTTCTCCCCCTCTCTCAATTACTACATCGTAAGATTATAAGGACTAGTATTAGTAAAGGAGCCACATACACACAGTTCCTATTCAACTTCTTAATATCTCACTGTGATCCAAATAAATGTGAAAAATGAATTCAGAAGCAATGCAGGTTGCAGAGAGCCAGCCTCCACAGGTCTCTGGATCCCCAAAGGATGGACGATAGAGGTGAAGGGGAACTTGACCCAGCACCCTCAGTGGAGTGCCAGGAAACAGGCGGACAAATCCAGACACCCTCTCTCTGGAGTGCCGGCGGCCAGCCCAGCCTCTCGGGCCAGACTGACAACCACAAAAAAGTTCTCTTTATTTTTATAAGGAGGAATTTTCAATCAGTGTGAGGAAAAAAAGCAGGTGCAAGTTACAAATCAAGGCAGAAAAAACTAACATGTGAACAATTTAGAAAAAATAGAGAACATTTCAGATTTTACTTATGAGAACAACGGCTGCTTTTAGAGTCAGATAGTCCGAGCCAGACAGTCTCTTAGTCAAGGACATACATATCTATCTTGCAGGGGGGTGGGGGTTGTGGCTCTAAATAAACCTTAAGCTTACAAGTGTTAATTGTTCAGGAGGCGTTACTAGGGGCAACGACCTTCTTCAGCATATTTGGCAGCTGTCCTGCTTAAAGTTTAATTCCTCTCCTTAACCCCTTTATGTGGGGAAAAATAGCCAAGGTAGGTTAGGGGCTTTTTGCTGTCTGCAGTCAGTAAGTCATACGAGCAACATCATAAGAAATTGTGCCAATTTTTAGTACCAAAGTGCCAATATCTCAGAATCCTACTACCAATTATTCAAAAAAAGCAAGCATGTAAAGGGAGACACTTGTAGGAGGATTGCCAATGGTCGCTTCTGCCATGCAGAGGTGTACCATCCATTCGTGGCATTCTTGACCTTGCCAAGAAATGGGTGTAGGTGGCTCCCAGCAGCAGGTAAAAACAAACAAATAAATAAATGTAATTAATATTCTCAGAGAACTAAGAAACTATACTGCATCAAGAAACACAGAATATGACTGCTGGCCAAGATGGAGGCATAGGTACATACACTTTGCCTCCTCACACAACCAAAAGAAGAACAACAACAAATTTTAAAACAAAAAAAAATAATCAGAATGGACAGAAAATCGAACTGTAGAGAAGTCAGACAAACAAGGAGTTAAAGAAGAAACATTCATTCAAATTGGTAGGAAGGGTGGAGGCAGGCAGCTAGGACAGAGGATGCATGGCAAGGTGGCAGCTGGAGGACTGGGTGGGCAGGGTGGCAGCTGGCAGGCTGGGCATTCTCATATTTGCCTGCAGATAAACCGGGAGGAACACTTACAGAGCGAGACAAATTTTGCAATCCAGGGTTCCAGCACAAGGAAATAAAGCCTCAAACCCCCTGGCTATTAAACACCTGTGGGGGTTGCAGCTGTGGGAGAAACTCCCAGCCTCACAGGAGAGTTTGTTGGAAAGACCCACAGGGTCCTAGAATGTACACAAACTCACCAACCTAAGAATCAGCACCAGAAGGGCCCAAATTGCTTGTGGGTAGCAGGGCAAGTGACTGAAAGCCCGAGAGCTGAGCAAGTGACATTGTTCCCTGTCGGACTCCTCCCTGACATATAGCGCCACAATGCAGGAAAGTTGGTTGCCCTGTCCTGGAAATACATAAGGCTCCATCACTTACAATGTAACAGGAGCACCAAGACAAAGAAATATGGCCCAAATGAAAGAACTAAGCAATGCTCCAAAAATAGAACTAAGCAATGAAGAAAGAGATAGCCAACCTGTCAGATGCAAAGCTCAAAACACTGGTAATCAGGATGCTCACAGAAATGGTTGAGTATGGTTGCAAAATGGAGGGCAAAGTGAATGCTATGCAAAGTCAAATAAAGAAAAGTATACAGGGAACCAACAGTGCAGGGAAGGAAACTGGGACTCACATCAACAATTTGGAGCAAAAGGAAGAAATAAATATTCAACCAGAACAGAATGAAGAAACAATAATTCAGAAGAATGAGGAGTGGCTGAGGAACCTCCAGAACAACTTAAAACATTCCAGCATCTGAATCATAGGAGTGCCAGAAGGAGAAGAGGAAGAACAAGAAATTGAAAACTTATTTGACAAACTGGTGAAGGAAAAATTACCCAATCTAGTGAAGGAAATAGACATCAAGTCCAGAAGGCTCAGAGAGTCCCAAAGAAACTGTTCCAAGGAGGAACAAGCCAAGGCACATCACTATTATATTACCCAAGATTAAAGATAAGGAGAGAATCTTAAAAGCAGCAAGAGAAAAGGAGACAGTTACCTACAAAGGAGCGCCCATAAGACTAACAGCTGATTTCTCAAAAGAAACCTTGCAAGCAAGAAGGGACTGGAAAGAAGTATTTGAAGTCGTGAAAGGCAAGGACCTACACCCAAGATTACTCTATCCAGCAAAGCTACCATTTAGAGTGGAAGGGCAGATAAAGTGTTTCCTAGATAAGATGAAGTTAAAGGAGTTCATTATCACCGAGTCCTTACATGAAATGTTAAAGGGACTTATCTAAGAAAAAGATAAAAACTATGAATAGTAAAATGGCAACAAACTCACAACTATTAACAACTGAATCTAAAACAAAAACGAACTAAGCAAACAACTAGAACAGGAACAGAATCACATAAATGGAGATCACATGGAAGATTATCGGTGGGGATGTGGAGGGGGTAGAATGGTGGAAAAGGTACAGAGAATAAGAAGCATAAAAGATAGGTACAAAATAGACAGGGGGAGGTTAAGAATAGTATAGGAAATGGAGAAGCCAAATAACTTATATGTACGACCCATCGACAAGAACTAAAGAGGAGGAATGCTGGTGGGAGGGGGGTACAGGGCAGAGGGGAATACAGGGGAGAAAAAAATGGGACAACTGTAATAGCATAATCAGTAAAATATACTTAAAAAATAAAAAATAACAAAGGAAAGGCTACAAAAAAAGAGAAACAGAGTGTTTAAAACAAGAGCCATTCAAGAAACAAAAAGTGCTCCTAGGAATTTTTTAAAAATTCAGAGTTGAAAATAAAGTTGGAGATATTTTTCAGAAAATACAATAAAAAGATAAAGAGATAGGAAATAGAAAAAAGATAGGATTAGGAGATAAATACAAGACAGACTGGATTTAACTAATAGGAATTTAGAACAAAAAATGAAGCTTGAGGAGCTATTAAAGATTAAAGAATATTAAAGAAAAATTTCCACACTGAAGAACATGAGTTTTTAGATTGAGAGTAAGTTCAAGTATCCAGCAAAAAGGAAGAAAAAATGGTAACACTCCAAACACAGGAGAAAGATCCTAAAAAGCTTCCAGTGAGGGAGAATAGAACAGGTCTAGTAATGAAATGTGCTCTAGAGTCAGAACAGCATTGGATTATCAGTTTATCAAATTATCTCACTAAAAACTAGAATAAAGGGTTTTTCAGAATGCAGTGTCATTGTACGTGTTTTCAATGTAGATCAAGTCAGGAATCTAAGGAGTTGAATAAGGAACTAGGAATGTTTTTTCAAAGAAGAGAGCCTAACAATAGACATTATACCTCTTAGCTCTTCGGAAGAGTTATCATGAAATGATTCAATTTTTGGTGGTCCAGAGTGCAGAAGCAGGATCAAGGATTGCAGAGTGAGACTCTAGTTTAATTTGTTAACTGTGCTATTCAATGATGAAAATACAATTGTCTAATACAAACCTATACAACTTTAAGTAGAATTATATGAGACTCTCTTGAGGGATGGCTAGACTATTTAATGTAAAATCTATACAATAAGATGCCATTAGGAAAATAAATACCATTTTATTCTTTAAAATAGTAGAAAGAAATCTGTCTGGCATAAGCAAAGATAAAAATTTGGTGGGGTGAAAATGGACACAATTGTACTTGAACAACAATAAAAAACAGTGTGTCAGTAGATCCAGCAGGTTTATGTTTTAATTTAAAAATATTTTCTTTAAAATTAATTTTATTTGATTTTTATTGTTGTTCAAGTACAATTGTGTCCATTTTCACACCACCACCCCACCCGCTCCCACCCTCAAACCCACTCCCTTTGGCTTTGTTCATGTGTCCTTCACACATGTTCATTGATGCCCCCCCCATTATCCCCTATTATCCCTCTCCCCGCTCCTCTCTGGTTACTGTCAGTGTTCTTTCTTTCAATGTCTTTGGTTGAAAGAAGGAAAATTAAAAATACACTATGAAAGAGAGAACAAGGAAAATCAGTCAAACAATATAGTTAAACAAACAAAATGAAGAAAATAAAACAGAAAGAAGAGGAATAAAAAATACTAATAAAATAAAAGAAGTAAAAATAAAAAATAATAACACAAATAAACAATAACTTGCAAGTTCTCTGGAATAGCAAAGTGAAATTTGTCTCAGTTTCTCAGTTGTTGGGATGACCCCTCTTTGGGTCTGACTCTGGTCCTTTCACAGCTCCAGGTTTTATTGTCTCACTTGTAGGGGAAAAAAAGAGAAAGAAAAAAAAAGAAAGAAAGAAAAAAGTCTCATGTTGGCTTTAAACTGGCCAAGTGAGTTCTGCTGGTCTTCCAGGCTGCAGCAGGCTGAAACAGGTTGTGTTTCACTTTTCTCCATTCCTGTGGTTTTGTGAGGATGGGGGCCATGTCTGAGCACCACCCTTCACAGTTGCTCAGCTTCTAGCCCAGTTATTCAATTCGCTGTTGGGCCAACAGTGCCCTTCAGCACCAGGCCTATGCCTTCAATGCACCAGTTGTGCTGTCCTTGAGGTGCACCAATTAGGGGCAACTCGCACACCACCTTCTTGCTCTTTGCTTTCCTAGGTGCTAGAGACCCACAAAGTCTCTTCAGGGTAGTTCAGTTCCCCCACTGAATTAAGTCTTTCTGGGAACTTCTGACTCCCTGAGCCCTGCTGCTCTCCTCTGCAGGGGCACCTCCACTTTCCTCCTAGTGAGTCAGTCTGGCTAGCAGGGTGGGAGGTGGCTGCGGCCAGAGAGGAGGGCATGCCTCTGGGGCTGCGGGGTCAGGAGCATGCTGCTGGGGCCGCCCAATTTGTGCTTCTTTTTTTTTTTTTTAATTATTTTATTGTTGTTCAATTACAGTTGTCTGGATTTACCCTCCCCTCCCCCCGACCCCAGGCAAACCCACCTCCCTCCTTTGCTTCCACCCTTCCCCTTGGTTTTGTCCATGTGTCCTTTATAGCAGTTCCTGAATACCCTTGTCCCCATTATCCCCTTTTCCCTCCCCTCTGGTTATTGCCAGATTGTTCTAAACTTCAATGTCTCTGGTTATATTTTGTTTCTCTGGTTATTTTTTGCTTGCTTACCTCACAAGTGTCTTGGCTGTGACTGATCTGAATTCCCCGGTAGCTGATCTGGCCTCGGTGCCTTCTCTCCTGAGTCTTTATATAAAACCTTTTAACATTTCATATAGTAGAGGCTGCATGATGATGTACTCCTTGAACTTGACCTTATCTGAGAAGCACTTTATCTGCCCTTCCATTCTAAATGAAAGTTTTGCTGGATAGATTATTCTTGGTTGTAGGTCCTTGCTTTTCATGATTTGAAATACTTCTCTCCAGCCCCTTTTGCTTGGAAGGTCTCCTTTGAGAAATCCGCTGACAGTCTTATGGGGATTCCTTTGTAGGTAACTGTCTCCTTTTCTCCTGATGCTTGTAAGATTTTCTCCTTATTCTTAATCTTGCGTAATGTAATTGTGATGTGCCTTGGTGTGTTCCTCTTTGGGTCCCGCTTCTTTGGGGTTCTCTGAGCTTCTTGGATTTCCAGGAAGCCTATTTTCTTTGCCAGATTTGGGAAGTTCTTGTTCATTATCTGTTCAAAAATACATTCAGTTCCTTGGTGTCCCTCTTGTCCTTCTGGCAGCCCTATGATCCGGATGTTGGGTCGTTTACAAATGTCTCTGAGGTTCCTGAGTCCCTCCTCATTTTTTTGAATTCTTGTTTCTTCCTTCTGGTCTACACTATTGGTTTGAGTCCCAGCTTCCTTTTTTTCCCTATTGGTTCCCTGTAGATCATCCCTCACTATCTTTATCATATTCTCCATTTGTTCATTTATTTGTGTCCACCTTTTTTCCAGTTTTGTGAGCATTCTGATTACCAGTTTTTTAAACTGAGCATCTGATAGGTTGACTATGTCGTCATCCGTTAGTTGTGATTTGTTCTGATCTTTCATTTTGGCCATTTTCATTCTTTTTATCTCGGTGCACCTGTTGGATTCTTAGGTATTTGCTGGTGCCGGTAACCCGGGTCGTTTTTTTGTGACATTTCCTCTGGGGGCGGGGCCTGGGAGGGAGCAATGGTGTCTGCCATTCTCCGCCGGCTCCCTATCACCCTCCACTCCCTAGTTCCCTACTTCCTCCTCCACCAGTCTCGGCCCTGCTTGTTCCCACTGGCCTCTCCGGTTATTACGCTGCCGGCCTGCGGGATTCACCCATTGCTTGGGGTCGTGTTTTGTTTTAGGCACTCGCGGTGTGAGTCCCTCCGGGCAAACTGCCTCTCACTCCGTTCCTCCACTCGGTTCTGCCCCGCTTACCGGCCTGGATGTATGTACTCTCCAACTTCCTGGGTGTCGGACTTCACTTCAGTTCGTTTCTGTCCATTCTGGTTGTTTATTTTTCAGTGTTGAGTTTGTTGTTTAAACTCTCTGGTTGTGAGCGGCGGCGCAGTGCGTCCACCTACACTGCCATCTTGGTGGAAGTCCCCCAATTTGTGCTTCTTAATCCCTTCACTTTTTCACAGCCCCTCACCTTCCCTCCTATCTGGCAATCATAAGTTTGTTCTCTGTATCTATGAGTCTATTTCTGTGGGGGTTTTTTTGGTTTTGTTTTGTTCTTAAGATTCCACATATAACTGTAATCATATGGTATTTGTCTTTCTATGTCTGACTTACTTCACTTAGTACAATATCATCTAGGTCCAACGATGTTGTCAGAAATTAAGATTTCACTCTTTTTAAAGGCCAAATAAATGTCCATGGTATTTATGTACCACATCTATATCCAATTGTCCATTGATGGTTGACTTAGGTTGATCCTTATTTTGGTTACTGTAAATAATGGTGCAGTGAACATAAGAGTGTGTGTATCTGATTAGTGTTTTGGGTTTCTTCAGATAAATACCCAGAAGTAGAATTGCTGTGTCATAAGGTAGTTCTATTATTCATTTTTTAAGGAACCTCCCTAGTTTTTTCTTTAGTGGCTGCACCAATTTTCAGTCCTATCAACAATGCACTAGAGTTCCCTTTTCTCCACATCCTTGCCAGCCCTTGCTGTTTGTTGATTTAAGGATAGTAGCCATTCTTCCAGGTGAAAGGTTTTTTTCTAGTTGTGTTTTTAATTTGCATTTTTCTGATTATTAGTGACATCGAACATCTTTTCATATGTCTATTGGCCATCTGTATATCAGCTTTGAATAAGGAGAAAAATTTGGCTTATTTCATTTTTTTCTTTTTAATCATTTTTACTAATGTTCAAATATAGTTGTCTCCATTTTCCTCCCACCCCATGCACCCCTACCTCCCACCCTCAATCCTAGCCCCCTTTGGCTTTGTCCATGGGTTATTTATAAATGTTCCTGGATGACCCTTTTCCTTCTTTCCCCCATTATTTCCCTTCCCAGTCCTCTCTGGTTACTGTCAATTTGTTCTTAATTTCAATGTCTTTGGTTATATTTTTCTTGCTTGTTTGTTTTGTTGATTAGGTTCCACTTAAAGTTGAGATCATATGGTATTTATCTTTCACTGCCTGGTTTACTTCACTTAGCAGAATGTTCTCCAGTTCCATCCATGCTGTTGAAAAGGGTAGGAGCTCCTTTCTTTCTGCTTCATAGTATTCCATTGTGTAAATGTACCATAGTTTCTTGATCCACTCATTTACTGATGGGCACCTAGGCTGCTTCCAGCACTTGGCTATTGTAAATTGTGTTGCTATGAACTTTGGGATACATAGGGCCTTTTGAATTAGTGTTTCAGGATTCCTAGGGTAAAGTCCCAGCAGTGGAATTTCTGGGTCAAAAGGCAGTTCCATTTTTAGTTTAAAATGTCCTTATTTGCCTTTTATTATAGCTTTTGTTTTAAAATCTATTTTGTTGATATAAATATTGCTATCTTAGCTTTTTTTCATTTCTATTTCCATTAAATAACTTATTCCATTCCTTCACTTTTATTCTCTGCATGTCTTTTGATCTGATGTAGGTGTCTTGTAGACTACATATGTATGAGATTTGTTTTCTTATCTATTCATCAACCCAATGTCTTTTGATTGGATTATTTGTTTATATTTACAGAGATTATCGATAGGTACATAGTTATTGCCATTTTATTGTTCATATTTATGTTCTCCCCCCCATTCTTCTTAAAATATCCCTTTGACATTTCTTATAGTACTGGTTGGGTGGTCAATACCTAATTTTCTTTCTCCATCTCTTTATTTATTTAGTCTGGAAAGCTCTTTATCCCTCCTTAAATTATAAATAATATCCTAGTTTGTTTGTACTCTTGGTTGTAGGTCTTCATGTTTCATCACTTTGAATATTTTTTGACAATTTCTTTTGGTCTGTAAAGTCCGTTGAGAAATCAGCTGATAGTTTTATGGGAGCTCTCCGTAGATAATTAACTTCCTCTCTCTTCCTGCCTTGAAGATTCTCTTTTTTCTTTAACCTTTGCCATTTTAATTATGATGTATCTTGGTGTGGGCCTCTTTGGGTTCATTTTTTTTTAAGATTTTATTTTTTAATTTTTAGAGAGAGGAAAGGGAGAGAGAGAGGGAGATAAACTTTGATATGTGGTTGCCTCTCACATGCCCCCAACTGGGGATCTGGCCTCTGCAACTCAGGCATGTGACCTGACTGCGATCAACCTGACAACCCTCTGGTTTCCAGGCAGGCACTCAGCTGGGTTCATTTTGTTTAGATTCTGTGTTCCTGGACAGGTATGTCTATTTTCTACCCCAGGTTAGGGAACCTTTCAGTCTTTTTTTTTTTTCCCCTTCCAAAACAGGTTCTCAAATCTCTTGCTCTTTTTTTTTTCCCCCTTCTTTTGGTACTCCTATGTGGCAAATGTTGTTACACTTATGTTGTCCCAGAGGTCCCTTAAACTGTCCTCAGTTTTTTATTTTATTTTCTTTTTGCTCTTTTGGATGGGGGTTTTCTGCTACCTTGTCTCCCAAATTGCTGATTTGATCTTCTACTTCAGCTAATCTGCTCTTGATCTGTTTTAGCGTATTCTTCATTTTAGTTACTGTGGTCTTCAATTCTGACTTGTTTTTCTGTGGTTTCAGTTTTTTAATGTTTACTACCTCTTTGCTGAAGTTCTCACTGAGACTGTGTAGTCTTTTTATATTATTAAATTTTAAAATTTTAATTTTAGATTGTTCTCTTCTAGCATATGGAAATACAATTAAGAGTTTTATACTTCTTTAGCAATCATTTTTTATTCTTGTTCTTGTCTCACATAATTGGATAATACTGTCTTAGTAAAGTGTTGAAAAGATGTAGTAAGAACAGACATCTTTCACTTGTTCCATATCATTGGGGGAAAGAATTCAGTCTTTCACCCTTAAATTTGTTAGTCATAGGCTTCAGTAGATGTCCCTTATCTACATGAGAGGGTTCCCTTTAATTCATAGTTTACTGAATTTTTTATTAGATAGGAATTAAATTGTGTCAGTTGTTTGCATCTATTGAAATGATTATATATATAAATATATATATATATATATATAGCGGATTTCATCCCACAAAATCCATGTGGGGGGGGGACCACACCGATCACATGAATCAAACTCACTCAGAGACACACTTGGAGAATAGAGTCCGGCAGCCACAGGCCTTTCGCTCCATCTTCGAAAGACCCCGGGTGTAGCTCAGCCGGGCTTTTTATTAGAAGCTTTAGGACACATTTACATTGGATTGATTATTCATGGGCTTATGCAGAACAGGGGTTTTCAGTTAGGTCATGAGGATATATGGGAAGGGAATAGATAAGGGGTAGGTTTACTCAGTAAGGTAAACATTTAGGGTACAGAGCATTAGGTTGTAAATTCAGGTCCGGTGGCAGACAGGACCAGGGTAGTACATTAAACAGGAGACAAGTAAATTGAGGGTAAGCTAACTAGGGCTGTTAACTCTTAGGACCATAAAACATTGAGACAGAGAAGAATTTCATGAATTCATTAACTTAATTCTATTGACTCCGGGAGGGAGAGACTCAGCACGTCAGAGAATTTTTTAAGATACATTTTTGCCAAATTCCCATTAGAGAATTCCTTTTCTACAGACATGAATCATGCTTTTCCACACAGGAATAATTTATTCACGCGGAGCCAAGCTCTTTATGTGTAAACTCCCAGGACTGCGTGTTTACACGCATGTGGAAAGAATTCATATATATATATATATATATATATATATATATATATATGATTTTAAATATACTCATATAGTAAATAACACTGATTACTCTTCAAGTGTTAACTCACTTTACATTTTTGAATGAACTTGGTCATGTTGCACTGTCATTTTTTTATATTTCTGGATTAGCCAAATTTTTTAAATGCTTTTTGCATGTTTGTTCATGAGAGGGTGTTGATCTGTAGTTTTCTAATAGTATCTTTGATATTGGTATCAAGATAGTTGTTATGAACTGAAATATGTTCTCCCAAAATTCATGTGTTGAAGTCCTAATCTCCAATGTGATTATCTTTAAAGAGGTTATTCAGGGTAAATAATATTATAACAGTGGGTCCCTAATCCAATAGGACTACTGTCCTTGTAAGAAGAGGAAAAGACACCAGAGATATGCACACACAGAGAAAAGGCCATGTGAGGACACAATGAGAAGCAGCCATCTAAAAGCCAAGGAGAAATTCCTCAGGAGAAACTAAAACTCCCAGCACCTTGATCTTGGACTTTGAACCTTCAGAACTGTGAGAAAATAAATTGCTGTTGTTTAAGCCACCCAGTCTGTGGCATTTTGTTATGACAGCCCTAGCAGACTAATATAGTAGTGTTTACCTCATTAAAATAAGCTAGGAAGTGTTTCCTTCCCTTGAGATTTATGGAAAGTTGGTGTAGAATTGATATTTTTCCTTAAATGTTTTGTAGAATTTGCCAGTGAAGTTATTTGGGTCTGGTGTTTTATTTGTGGGAAGATTTTAAATTTTAAATTTGATTTCTTTAATAGATATAGGACTATTCATACTATGTATTTCTTCTTGGGTGAGCCATGGTAGATTCTATCTTTCAAATTATTAATTTCATTTAAGTTGTCAAATTTACTGACATATTTATAATATTACTTTAATATACTTTAAATTTCTAGAAAAAGTATAGTGAAGTCTTTCCTTTCATCCCTGAGATTGTTTATTTCTTCTCTCTTTTACTTCTCGATTCATGTCAAGATATTTACCAATTTTATTGGTAAGCCAGATGTTAGTCCTATTTTATTACTTTTTCTCCTTACTTTATTGATTTCTGTTCTTACCACCATTTCCATTTTTCTGTTTCTTTGAATTTAATTTTCTCTCATTTTTATAATTTCATAAGGTAGAAGTCTAAATTATTGGATTTTAGGCCTTTCTGTTTTTCTCAGATGTATTCAGTGCTATACATTGCCACAAAACTTTACTGTGGTGTCATCCTTAAAATTTCAATGTGCTGTTTTGTTCAACTTCATGTAGTTTAAGATATTCCCTGGACATCCTTGTGACTTCATTGACTCATTTTTTAAATAAAAATGTGTTGTTTTGTTTCCAGATATTTGTAGATTTCTTCTATATCTTATTATTATTGATTTATAACATAATTCCATTGTGATCTGAGAATATTTATGTGATATACCTATAACTTATGTGTATATCTGTATGATTTCATAGCTTGTAAATTTACTGAGAATTATTTTATGGCCTAGTATATCTTTCAGAATGTTCTAGGGACACTTGAATGTATATACTTTTGTTTTCTGGTGAAGTGTTCTATAGTTTAAAAATTAATTTTTTTCTGGTAGGAGAGCCAATCATTCCAACCCCATTCATTTTAGTGCTTTCCCCAATGATATGCAATTCCACCATTATCAAATGGCAGAAGCTCTTGTGGGCTTTAGTCTTGTTTAAATCCTTAGTGTCTTTTATTGATCTATTTTTCTATCCTTTCACCAATTCACACTGTTTTTGATGACTTTAACTTATAGTAAGTATTTATAGCTGATAGGGCAAATGCCTCAAATTTGTTCTTTTCCACTGAATTCTCTTTGCTTTTCTTAGACTTGCATTCCCTAGTCTGTCTACACACATATGTACATACACACACATATACCCAGAAAATATTTGCTTGAATTTTGATTGAATTTAGAGGATACTTACCATTACTATGATATTGAGCTTTTACCAATATGAATATATGAGTTCTTTATTCTATTTTTTTGCTCTCTTCAATAGAATTTCTCAGTTTTCACTATATAGTGGTTCACTTTATTTCCACTTACCTTATATTTTTATTTCTATTGTGATTAACATATTTTGTTTCAATGTCTGGTGGTTGTTCTTTTTTTATTTATTGTTGTTCAGTTACAGTTGTCCCACCTTTTTCCCCCTTGATCACCCTAAACCCCCCACTCCCACAGGCAATCCCCTTCTCTGTTGTCCATGCTCATGAGTCCTCTATTCCTGTTCCTTTGCTTGCTCCTTCACTTTCTTCCTCCCATTTACCCCCCTCCCCTTCCCCTCTGGTCATTTTCAACTTGTTACTTATTGGTATATGGAATGTTTCTAATGTACTGATCTTGTAGCAACTTTTCTGTCAAATTTTGTTATTATTTCTAGTAGTTTGAATATAGATCTCTTTAATTTTATATGTAGACAGTTACAGTATTTAAAAATAAATTTTTATTTGGAAATTTATTTGCTTTATTTATTTATTTATTTATTTTTCAAATTATTTTATTTTTTTAATTAATTTTTTTGTTTAATTACAGTTATTTGCAGCCTCTCCCCTCTCCCCTCCCCTCCCCTCCCGTCCCACACCACCGACCTCCCTCCTCCCCCTTAGTTCTGTCCATGTGTCCTCTACAGTGATTCCTGAAAACTCTTCTCCCCATTGTCCCCACCCCCCTCTCCCCTGTCTATTGTTAGACTGTTCTTAATTTCAGTGTCTCTGGTTATGTTTTGCTTGCTTTCTGCTTTTGTTGGTTATGATCCGGTTAAAGGTGAGATCATAAGGTA